>PVJO010003116.1:0-129058 GCA_004026905.1 Hystrix cristata | reverse complement strand
CCAAACTCAAAATCTTCCAATATGGCAGGGAGGGGGAGGACACAGTGGGAGAATGTCATAATTAGAAAACAAATACCAACACTTTAGACTCAAAACCAGCATATAAATTTACATTGACTATAAAGAGTACAAAACACGAATAAAATGCAGAAATCATCAAATTTAAAGAGATACAATTCCATTTTTATTTATAAGCGATATCTCAATAAAAAAGAGGCTCAAAGGAAAAAGATGTCTATATACATATGATTTTCAGAGTAAGAATAAAAAGAGTAATGTAATCAATTTCTTACCCAACTATTTTCAAGACAAGAAACGTCCTCACAAAGAATAGGTATAATTTTTAATGATAAACCCATTAGAAAACATATAAGAAAATCCATTAGAAAACCACTAGATCAAACCTAAAGTCATATGCAACTGATAACATCATTTCAAATATATATAAAGAAAAACTGATATAAAAGTAAAAGTAGGAAGAGACAAATCCACAGTCAACAAATGGGGATTTCAATATCTTCCTTTAAGTATTTAGTAGAACTAGGCAAAAACATCAGTAAGTTAGAATAGCTGAAATATACTATCAATCAATTTAATCTAAATAATAAAAACAATACAGCATGATATCAATTGTTGAAAAGTACATAATTTATGTGTATGTAAAAAGATAATAAGGATATAGCTTGATTACCAATGAAATATCTCACAAGAAAAAATTTCCGTATTTCTTATTGAATAGAATTAAATTAGAAATCAATAGCAACATGCAGAAAACTAACTGCAAAAATAACACAACTTGAAAAATTTGAAAAATAACACGACTACAAATAATACATGTCAAGATAGAAATTTAAAGAAAAGTAACAAACTGCCATTTCAACTGAATAATAATAAACTTACAGCATATCACAATTTTGGCTCTATTACTAAAACTGTTTACAAAGAAAAGTGCATTTTTAGATCCTCATACCAGTAAAGAAGAAGGGATTGAAATGAATGAGCTACAATAGTTTCCACCCTAAAAACTTGGCCAGAAAATTCATATTGTGTATACAACAGCAAATGGTAATGATCAAAGTAGAAATCTGTTAATTAAAAACAGATGATGGCTGAGTTTGCAGTTCAGTGGTAGAGCACGCTCAGGGTGCACAACACTCTAGATTCAATCCCCACACCCAAAAAGAAAACCAAAATCAAAACAAATACATAAACAAAAAAATTGGTATGGATAAAATGGATAAGTTATTTAATTAAAAAAAAAACCCTCCCATTCCTCAAAGTTTTCCTTTGCTTTGCCCAAAGCTTTTCAACCTTAGTCTTTTGAACTGTAAATATGAGGCTATATGAAGCCTATCGTTATATTATGAAAAGATACTTTGCCATAGGACACGCCATTCTCCTGTGTCTAAAAACAGGAGAAACAGATTACTTGTCAAAATAGTAATGATAAAATACTTTAATATAAAATACCTTTCCGGATGAAAATATACATACTCTTTCTCTGTATCGCAATCCATTTTTCTGGCTAAGCACTACCGTCTTGAAAACGCTTTATACCATTCTTTGTAATTTCTTGACACCACACTCTCTCAGGAGAATTTAGTGTTCAAGTGCTTGAAAATGGCAGGCATGCTTCTCAGGAGCAGAGAAATTAATGGAGAATAGCTAAGGCTCCCCAGGACCATGAAAGCAAATGCTGATTTTAAGCTGTTCACTTTCTCTTCAGATAGGCCCAGGATGGGTGAACTGTTTCTGTGAAGGTGCAAATGGTAAATATTTTGGTCTTTGCAGTCTGTATGCTACTTGTTAGAACCTATTCCACTTTGCCGCTATAACTTGCAAACAGACATAGATAATTATGTTAACAAGTAAGCAGGGTTGGGGATTTAGCTCAGTAGTAGAGCGCTTGCCTGGCAAGCAGAAGGCCCTGAATTTGATCCCTAGCACCGCCCCCTGCCAAAGTAAGCATGACTGGATTCAAATAAAACTTTATACAGGGAGATAAGGGCCGGAGTCGGCTCTCAGTCATCATTTACTGACTCCTGAATTACGCCATTAATTTCATAGAATCTTAGAGGTTTATGAGGCCACAGAATTCCTCTCCAAATACTTTTTCTTATATAAGAGAAACCTGAGTGTAAGAGAAGGAACATCGCCATGCTTAAAATCACAGGATCATTCAGGGAATAAGTCTGGACTGGCAACTGTAGCCACACTTCATAGTTTAGAGAATTGCACTACATAGACCTGAGTCTGTATTTGTTCTGATCGAAAAATAAGTTTGCCTTATTTTTTGGTAATTTTCTCTCATGTCTATTCTGAACATCCAAATATTTTTCTCCTTCCTACAGAAATACTTTTGAGCCGTGCCTTCACTGACATTTACTCAGGCAAATCGCTTGCATTTGTAAATAGCCAGATTAGGGTCATGTTTTACTTTTATTAGATTCCCAACTCCAAACTCCCCTACCCTTCTTGCCCTTACTTGTAGCTTAACCCTACCATTGGTCTCTTCGGCCTGGTAAATTCTCCAGAAAGCAGGCTCCTCTAGCCAGCCCACATCTAGACATGGCATTTTCCACAAGGAAAAAGCAAGGATTTTGCCTCACTTATAAAGGGCTCCCTTCTTTTGAAATGAATTCTTCTGAACTTTCTTTATCCTTCTTTGATACTTCCATGCATTTTTTTATTAAAATGGATTTGTTGGTGTTAATGTTTTACATGCCATGGCATAAAACCATTTTATCTAATTCTACATAGTTCTCTCTACTGTCCTGGGTGCCATTAGTTATTACTTTTGTCTAGGCTCCAGATGGATCCGTTTATTAATGACTTAGAAACATCTAACTGAACCCTGTGTCTGATTTTTTTTTTTTTTTTAGTCAAAATGCTAGGAACATAGAGTATTCATTGTTTCCTGGACTTGGCTAAGTCTGCGGCTCCCTGTCCTGACTCCTCCTTCTCTCGCCATTTTCTATTTGAATCCACCTCAGTATAGTGTCCCCAGAGGCAGAGCCTGACGGCTACTGACAGGAGAGTGTGTGAGTCACTGTGGGAAAGTACTCAGGAGGAACTCGAGTGAGGAACATGATGGCAACGCTGAAGGGCAAAGCGAGAGTATGAGCTCCTGTTCAGCATGATCTCTCAGGGCTTTCTGGAGTCTGCACAGCATTCATCTGTCTTTCCTTGCAGTAAGAGGACGATGCTGACACCTGAGCCCCAAACATCTTGGGTAGGTCAGCTTTACCCTCTCAAGGACAATCTTCAGGGAAAGAAGATTGAAAGAAGATTGAATCACACACTCTCCGGTCACATCTGCAGGCAGGTGTGAGACACCCAGGGACTCACGGTAGCTGAGGCGTGGTTACCACAGCAGTCAGTGAACAGAACGCAGCACCAGGAAACTGGGTAGGATACACGGAGCATTCTGCTAATGCTTCTAATGCTCCTTAATTTGCACAGTGCTGTTCAGTTCTCCTGGGAATAATTCAGAAGAGAAATAACTCTCTCTGTGGAAATCCCGTTAAAAGATCTAGAAAAGTAAGAGCTGACTCCCAAGACATAGGTTGTTTCTACTTTCTTACAGAAGAAACCTACTGATGGACATAAAAACGTCATAATTACTATTACTCTATCTCAGGCAGAAATCCAAATAGTATGATATCGGGAAACAAAAGTCCATGAACCAGAAAAGAGGTCAGGGCACAGGTCTCCTGCCCTGTTAAGCCACATCACCTATTTAATCATCTAGGGCTAGAGAGGATCTGACTACTAGCCCAAATGTGCTGACTGGTTAAATCTGAGGGTCAAGTTTCTTCCAGGAGCATGATCCCTGCGGCCAAACTTCTACAACTGTTATTTTCTGAAGGAAGAGACCACCTTGGAAGGATGTTTAAAAACAAATCTTTGAGGTTTTTTTTTTCCTTAATAGATATTACTTTAATTTTCTAAATATGTATGAATGTAATTTGAGAATAATTTTTTTTTACCGAGCGTTAATCACACTAAGATTGAGTATTACCTCTCTACAGTCTGTGACCCAGTTTTCATGCAAGATGACAATTTAGGATGAATTTTCTGCCTGGGAAAACAGAAACATAGTCCACAAGCAGAATACTAAGGAACGAACAATTCTTGTTGTACTGTATTATTTTATTTGAGACAGATGTATTTTTTCTTATTTCTTAGTGTATTGTTTTCTTAAGTGTGTTCTGTTAAACCACAAGTGATATGCCTGTCTCACAGGATAAAGTATCAAAAGAACTTCATGAAAAATTAAGTTTCACATCATATTAAGGGTATAGATACGTTGCAGAGAAAAGAAGAGTGTTTTTCAAGGTTTTTTTTTTTTTGCTATCTAGATCTCTAAATTGTTATTTGTACTTCTTTTATTTTCAATTTCTACTACTATTCCCCCCAAAATTGGACGTGGATTGTGAAATATTCCTTTAGAGGTATTCAAACTTTTAGTACTCACAGAATCTATGTGGTTAAATTTTGAAATCACTTGTCTTTTTTTTTCAATCAAAATTCTTTTAATGCCTACTCTTTCTCCATGCATGCCATACATTCTGGGGGCTGTAATGCCAATGACAAAAGGTAGAAATAACAAATCCACACTAATTTTTTCTTGGATAGTGGAATAGGCACCACTTTGATATAAACAATCTGGATTCAAATAACAATCTACTATTGACTAATCATGTAATATTGGACAGGTTAACCTTCAGATTTCTGCACAAGAAAGAATGAAAGAAGGAGAATGAAAGAAAGAAAAGAAACCACAATGTCTGCGCATACCTCAGAATTAATGTGACAAGAAATGCAAGATTTGATTGCTAAGTGCTAATTTGGTGATCGAGAATTTTTAGGATATTAAAATGCTATGAAAATTTGAGATAATCAGATTCAAGGAAGAATAACAGCCAGACAGTATAATGAAATCCCAAAGAGTAAATAAATATACATGCTACATGTGTCTCCCTGTATACCGATTGAATGATTCTCCCCTAAAATGTTGTATTCAAAAGATCATTTGCAAAATAAAAATGGGAAAGAATGAATGTGAAGGAAAAGTGCATGAGGATTAAAGAAAGAAAAGCATTTTACTAGGAAGGAATGACAAAGATATGATCTCTTATTCCAAATTTACTGGAAATATAAATGTATTCAAGTGAAAACAGTTTATTGCTATAATAATTCATTGCTTTTTATAAATCAGTAAAAGAAATCATCATTTCCCTGAGTTGATCCAGTGACCAACACTATGTATGTCACTGCCTAGTGTAAGGATGTAAAGAGATTTCTAATTCCGAATTTATTTGTGTGTGAAATAAATCTATTCGAATAAAGAGTTTATCACTGTAATATTCCATTGCTTTTTATAAATCACAAAGAGACATATCTCAGGCTTGAAACCAATGGTCAACACTAAGTACACTACTGCTCAGGTTAAGATTTATAGATATGATTAGCTTTTACTTCCTCAGACATTGAAAAAATACATGAAAAAATATTCAGTTACCATCTCTTCAAATCCTAAAGGGATTTATCTATGCATTATCTGAGATAAATGCTTTCGGTACATTAACACAATATTTGAATAAAGTTTTATTTTTTAAAATGTTTTACACTGTTCACTTTTTCCATAGCATTTGCATATTTTGAAATTATATATTGGATTTTTTTAACTTCATTATTATTTAAACTGCTTTTGGCCCAAATTTTCTCTAAAGGAATGATGAAGATTTCTTTTTTTCTTTCTTTTTTTAAAGAATTGGGAATCAAACACAGGGTCTTTACTTGGAGTTACATCCCCAGCCCATTTTTATTTTATTTTATTTTTTATATTGCGATAGATTTCACTAAGTTGCCAAGTTCCCCAGGCTGGGCTTGAAAGTGTGATCCTCATGCCTCAGCCTTCCAGAGTGCTGGGATTATAGGCACACACCACCACAAAAAGTTTCAGGAAGTTCTTATTTGCTGTATTTTCTTCCCTACCCAGCACACTTAGCTCACTATAATTACATATTTAATGAGTGAATATGTATCTGAAATAATATTCTCTAATGACCACATCAGAAATTTCTACAAAGTATCATAAAGCAATAAGTATACTTGAATTAAAACATAAAAATGATGCTAAAAATAATGAATCAGACTAAAATGACATGCTGCTACGTACCCACATTTACACGAAGTTCACAAATAGGTGAAGTCACGGCCCTGGACGTCAGGATGTGCTGATTTGGGGGGAGGGTATTGCCTGAAGGTAGCGCCCTGTGGCTTCTGTAAAACAGGTGCTACCCCAAGGTGTTTTCAAGTTTGTGTAAAATCCATTAAGATTTGACCTCCACCCTATTTTTTTTTTAAACGTGTGTGCTCAAAAACTATGTTCAGAAATAATACCTAATTCTCTGGATCAAAAATAGACTGTTTTACTATGTTCCTTTTTCATGACAAACAGGAAATGAATATTTTGTCAAAAGTTTGAAAGACATTTAGGTCTCTCTGCAGTTTAGCTGTTATGAGGCATGCGCCAGAGGGAGACAGTCACGATCAGGGATCCTCAGATCATAGCTCCTGAATGAGACAGGCTTGCGCACGAAACCCTCACAGGACACAGGCTCTGCTTCCCCAAACCCCTGCGCTTTCCTCACAGCCCTTCTGTGCAACCGGCTTTCAACTGGATTGCTCTGTGTTCTCTCAGCTATGGCCATGAATTACATTGTACCCGCCTTTCTGCAGGATCATCTCCCAACGACAGTCAACCTATTCCTAGACACTGGGGCTGTGGAGATAGTGTGTAGTCACAACGGCTGTGCTAAGGATCATCGTGGTTGACGCAGACATGGAGTGGCTCCATTTGCTTTGGTTTTGTTTTCTTTTCTGTACAGGGGACTAAATCTAGAGCCTCACACATGCCAGGCAAGCACTCTACCACTGATCTGTACCCCATGATCCTTTCAGTTCCTTCCTTGCTCCCTTCCTTCCTTCCTTTTCTCTCTCTCTCCCCCTCCTTCTCCCTTCTTCTTCCCTTTTTTTATTTTTGAGACCGGAACTCAAGAAGTTGCATGGGCTGTCTTGAAATTGTGATCCTCCTGTCTCAGCCTCCGAAGTAGCTGAGATTACAGTGTAATCTACTGAGTTATATATATATATTTATCTTTGATCACTCTGCAGAGTTGGATCTTCTTTTACACTGGAATAACATGTATGTTATTGGTATTAAAACCAGTGGAGGTAGAGGAACTCTCTATAATCTTTCCAAATCTTGAACATGCCAGTCAGACATAAGTAGTGAGTTTTGTCTCATGAAGACATAGCACACTTTTAAAGTAGAAAGAGAATGTAACAACTTTGTTTCTTGGGAGATTTTAAATTAGTAATAAAATACATTGTAAAGAGATAAAATTAGAGGCTCGGGTTCCAGTTCTCATTCTCACAGCTTTTACCTGTCGTGCCCCATTTCCAAATATATTTCTTTATCTGCGATGTGGAAAATAAGAATAACATGATAACACCAATATTTTACCAAATGTTACATGGATTTTGTGAGAAACAAACTAACATAACTAAAATTAAACTCAATACATATAAGAATGTGAGTAAATATTAAATTATATATTTTATACACTCCCAAATCTGATAAATGGAGATATTTGAGAACTCCTCAAACAGATCATTTGTGAATTTTCCTAAAATATTAAACCATGTTCATTTTATTTTTTGTAAGATAGTTTATATTACATTTATTTTTCTCTTTTAAAATTTGTTCATATAATTAAGAGAACAGTTATGGAACTATTACTCAAACTCAATAAAAAAAATGTCAAATAGCATCATTTTGAACAAAGCCAGTCTAATTTAACAAAGTAAATTATGTAATTCTGTTAAAATACAAACTATATTTATCTATAAATCATATTTATCTATAAAATATGATTTGCCATTTTTTATATGCTGCAATACTCACATCCATAATCATTTCACCATAGAAAAACTACTTATTATAATTATTCCTTTTTATCTCTGGAAATATACAAAAATGTTTCTTGTTAGAGATCTTACATTTAATAATTATTTAAGCACATTCAATAAATTTTAAATATGACAGAGAAAAAGATTATACAGAGAAGTTTCCCTAAATGAAAGATTTAGATATAGTCCTCCTAGTGCGGTATACCTGTCAATATAAAATAAATATTGCACATTTATTTTACTTCAGGTTCCTTATAATTGCCTTGTTAATAAAATATTTTATATAAACGACCAATATTATTTCAAAATCAAATAAATCATAGAGTATAAAAGGCATAAACTCACGCATATGCGTAAGTGCTAAAATTAAGGTTTTTTGATGTCACATAACATGTTGGAATAAGAAGTGCTACAATTTAAAAGCTTACTAACAATGTAAAGTGAAAAATACTACATTTGTGGAAGATGGAAAGCTGGATAGATACCATGTGTGTGAAGCAGCTCTGTGAAGTCTACAGTCTGACTTAAAATTTAAATAAAGAGCAAAAGGCTTCCCACCAAAAAGGGGAGGACAGAAATCTGAGAGTTAGGTTGAGCTTTGCAGAGAGACAAAAATAAACAAATGAAGTCTTTTTTAAGATTGAATATCTGCCAGAAAACCTAGGAATCAGGGCTCAATTAATCTACCATTACTTTCCAACTTCTTTTAAAAGATATAAATTTGCAAATTGAAAAGATGGCAAGAAAAATGCAGAGTTGAATGGTCACAGTTTGGTGGTTCCCCAGACAATTTACAGTATGAATCTTATACAGAGGGACAAACCCTCATCACAGACATTAAAGAGTCTCCACTAATTACTTTAAATAGTAGGAGCTATTAGTAAGCATTAATAAAATTTATAACACAGTACTGAGAAACAAAAAGTCCAGAATCATATATGCCCATATTTCAGATAGTAGAATTATAGAATATATAAAAGTAAAGTATATGTACTACACATAATGAAATCGAATAAGAGAACAAAACACAAGAATAAAATCTAGCATCCACTAAAAATGACCAAGTACATTTTTAAAATCAAATTAACTGTTATAAATGAAAAACACAAAAAGTAAAATTAAAAACTAAATGGCTAAATTAAAAAAATAATAAATTGGATACAACTAAGTATATTAGCTAACTATAGGAAATATATTAGGATGTTACACAGAATTTTATTAACTGAGACACAAAAAGTAGAAATCTGAAACCTTAGTTTAGAAATAACAGAGAAAGTAAATGTCTAACATACCCAACTGAAGGTCTAGAAAAAATTACGAAATGACAATATGTGAAGATATATTGCCCAAGAATTATCCAGAATGGATGAAAATATTCTAAGGAGATACAAAAAATCCCAAACAGGAGGAAAGAAAATAAATCCACCCATAGACCCACGGAGATCAAACTGCATACCAACTTGTAAAAGGAATCAGAAAGCAGAGATATATTATCCATGATAACTATATATCAGAGAGAAGAGTGATTTCACATAGCAATTTTAGAAACCATAAAAATAATGGAATAATATCTTCAAAGAACTGAGCAATATATCAACCTTGAATTCTGAACTAAGAATTACCTGATTAAACAATAATATGGTTCATATGAAAAGTTCGTGACATTTATTCCACTTCTACTGTCTCCTTTCACTCCAAGTTGAGAAATTTTTTTTGCTATGTAAAATTGTTTTAATTTCTCAAATTTTTGCAGTAATTTTTATTAATCTTATAATGCACAACTCCATAATTAATTGCTGTGCAGATTTAAAATAAAGTGCTACATAGACCAAAATCATAGGTGAAAGAAAGAATAAATCTAAAGTTTTATTTCCCAAAACTCCTAACCCAGAGAGCCTTACAAATAATTATACCAAATAACAACACTCATGGAATAATTGCTGACTAATACAAAGTGCTCAAAGCATTTTTCAACTAGTACAAGTGAATTTAACTTATAGATTATGACTACTAATATAAATTAGAATTTGTGAATATAAAAATTATAAATGTTATGAATAAAACAAATTATGGCTATTTATGCCTTATACCTAATCTTTACATATTCCATACATTTACAGTATTTAATATATCTCTTTTCTTTAATTTGAGAAAAAATTTTAAAAATTTCCCAGATTCTCCAACAGCAAGTATTCCAGAGGTAACTTAGACCTAGTCACCCATGGAGCCCATACATATAATGTAAAATCTGTACATACAGTTAGGTTCTGTGGACATTAATCATGATGTGTCATGTTGAATGGATTAGAAAATGCCCAGGGGAAAGAAGAGCACACTTCTGGGTGTGTGTCTGTCTGCATCACGGAAGCATGAGGTTGGGGTTGTCAATGGTCCCTGGCCTTTTCTCTGTGACACTCTTCGGCTGTTCTGCTTCCTGGCCACTGTGAACGGAGCAACTCTACACCAAATCATCCTTTAGCCAAGATGTTCCTGCCTTGGAGCCAGCTGATTATGCATAGAAAACTCTGAAACGGTAAGCCAAAGAAGCCATTTCCTCCTTTAAATTGTAAGTGCTGGGTTTTTGATCCCAGCAATGGGAAATCTAATACAGTCTCCACCTTTTTCTTTTCAGCAGATTTTGTCAAATGCATTTGAAGAATCATGGACGAATTGCTTTCATTTATTTATTTTTGCATTTGTCTGTTTCTACAGAGAAACAGAGTAGTACAGCTCCCAATGTGTGATCCTTAGCATCACAGAAGATAAGCAGCAAAATATAAGGGAATCCGTATTTTGACAGAATGATTCACCAAGCACGGTGTAACCCTGGAGTCGATAGTTGCAGGGATGGTTTCTAGCTCCCTAAGTGGCAACTATAGGGATGTATTTTTGGAATCAGCTGTTCTCTGGGTCATAGACACTCCCGGAAGCCCAGCTGAGAGCTGAGTCTTCCAGGACGCCTTATAAACACGTTTGCTTGCATTAAGTCTCTATCTCCTTAAAAATTGAACTATGTTCTATTCTGTTCAACGGAGAGAACCAAGACTAAAGAATAATGTAGAGCATATTTCATCTGTGGGATAAACTCAAGCAGCTTAATGTACACATAATTTCAGCCTCTAGAAAAGAGGAAAGAGGGTAGAAAAAACAATGTAATAAATATTGTTACGATGTTATGTATTTCATTAAAATGTAAATATACTTAATAAACTGAACCAAAACGCTTGAAATGCACCAAGGCAAAAATAAAGAAACAAACGAGAAAAAGAAAGAAAAACATTTCACCAAGCTATATCATACATAATCAAATTGCTTAAAAATCAATGACGAAGATGCTAGTCTTCAAAGTTTCCAGAAGGGGGATGTTATTTATTATTGATGCAAGAAGAAGAAACAGTGGTGAGATAAAATTTCCTTTCTGCAGACAGGTGTTTCTGGCTTCCACTGTCTGCAGAAAGGAAATTTTAAAAAGCTTTAAAAAAACTACTTGGACCATGAATTTTATAAACAGTGAAAAATACCTTTTAAACCATAAATGATAAAATTCTTCATTAGGCATAAAAACATTAAAAGATCACTCACCAATAAAACATTTACTGCAAGAAATGGTTAAATTGGGATTGTCAGAAAAGTAGGAATATGAAACTGGATGTAAAAATTCATCTATACAAAAGAATAAAGAACATTGCATATTTTTAACTATATAGATAGTTAAAAAGGAAACTTTTTGATCATTTATACTTTTATTTTTAATGACCATGGTTGAGAATAAATTTAACCAAGGAAGTGAATAGTCTGTATGCCAAAAATTATAAAATCCTGACAAAAGAAATCGAATGCTTTAACAAATAGAAAATATTCCATGTTCATGGATTGCAAAAAATTTAATGTAGATAATCCTACCCAAAGTGATCTACGGATTCAGTGCCATCTTCATCAAATTGGAAAGTTTGTTATAGAAATAGAAAAGGAAATTCTACAATTATTATGAAAATACGAAAAAAAAAAGACTAGCCAGGAAATCGTGAGGAAAAAGCTTTGCCTCTAACCAATTTAAAACTACAGCTACTTTAATAGTGTACTACTGGCGTAAAATGAATACAGCAGACAATAGAATAGAATAGGGAACCCAAAAATCAACTCATGAATTTATGGTCAATTGATACTTTTGATAAATATGCTAAAAATACATTATGGGAAAAGGCCAATCGCTTTGATAAAAAGTACTTGGAAAATTGGCTATCTACATGCACAGGAATAAATCAGAACCATTAGCTTGTCATGTTTAAAAATCAGCTCAAAATCAATTAAAGACTAAATGGAAGATAGCTAACACTCAAATCAATGAAACCATCAGAAAAAAGTAGGTGGAAAATTATGCAGCATCGATATGGGCAGTGATCTTTTTGATTTGACCCCAAAAGTTCAAGGAAAAAAAAAACATAAGTAGAAGTACATCAAACTAAATAAGCTTTTGCACTACAATGCAAACAATTCACACGGAATAGGCAACCAATACAGTTGAAGCAAATATATGCAAACCATATATCTAGACAAGACTAATATCCAAAACAAATAAGGAACTCAAACCTCAATAGCAAGATACCATGATTTCGCAAGGTTAAAGATCTGAAAGGACATTTCTCAAAATAAGTCATTAGTCGCCAAGGATATGAACATGCTCAAAATCACTAATAACTAGAGAAATTCAAATTGAAACTACAACGAACTCTACTTCGCTCCTGTTAGAACGGTTCTTATTAAACATATAAAACATAAGTGTTGTGAGGATGTGGAGAAAAAGAATCCTTTTACACTGTTGAGGGGAAAGTAAATACACACATAATGAAAGACAGTATGGGGTTTAATCAAAACTCTAAAAATAAGATGATATAATCCAGCAATTCCACAACCAAGTATATATATAAAGGAAATAAATACAGTACATTAGAGAGACATCTGCACTCCAAATCTTATTGCAGAGTTATTCACAATAGTCTAGTTATGAAACCAACTTAAATTTCCATCAAAGGATGACTGGATAAGAAAATATAGTATATACACATAAGTGAATAGTATTCAGCCTTTGAAAAGAGGGAAAATTCTTTCAGTTGTGAAACAGGGATCAACCTAGAGAATGTTGAGTTATGTAAAATAAGTCAGATACAGAAAAATAAATACTGCAAATTCTCATTTATATGTGCAATTTAAAACAATGGAACTCACAAAATCAGAGAGAAAAACAATGGGTACCAGGGTCTGAGGAGTGGAGAAAATGGAGGGATGTTGGCTAAGGGGTACAGTGTAACAGAAATAAGCTGTAAGTAATTAGATGATAGGTATGTTAATTAGCTTTGTTAAATTATTTCATATTGTATAGGACCATCATAGCACCTCTTGGTATCACCTAATGTATATAATTATAATTTATTAACATTAAATAAATATTAATTCATTAAACAATGGTCCAAAAAAAAGAAATATAGAAAAATTAGCAAACTTGTTTTTGGCAAATATTTTTTTAACACAATGCCAAAACACAAAGTATCAATTAATAATAATGAATTAGACTTTATCATAATTTAATCTCTTGCTCTCCAAAAGTCATTCTTACAGTAAATTAGAAGAAAATATTATTGAAACACACATCCACCCAAGGATTTGAAGCTATATCAGTAACTATGATATCCCAAGTCCATGTAGATAGTAAATAAAGCCATACGAAAGAGTTCCCCATCATTTCTAATTAGCCACATGCTAATTAAATTTAAAAAGAGATACCACTGTAGACCAACTGTAGTGGCTACAATTAAAATGACTGATGCTACCAAGTATGATGAGGTTATGCAAAACAACAAATCTCTTATATTCTGTTGATGCAAAAGGACAGTAGAGAATACATTTGAAATTATTTTGGGAATTCCTTAGAAAGATAAAAATAAAATACCATAGAATCAAAGTACTCAACTCTACAGCATCTAAAGAATAGAAATGGAAATACATATTTCCTTGAAGGTACACATAAATGGGTTCATTGCAGGTTTTTAAAATTTTTTCTTTTGGCAAAATTCCAAACTGGAAACAACCCAAATGACAATCTACAAGTAAATGGATAAACAAATTGTGCTTTCCAGATACAATAAAATGCTATTTAGTAAGGAAAATGAATGAACTAATTACATGTCAACCAGGATGAATCTCAGAATAATATCCAGATCTGAATAAAATTCAGATCAAATTTTTTAAAATTTTATTTTAATGGTACATTTTAGATGTACATAGTGATAACATTCATCATAGGGGATTTGTACCTAACTTTTCTGATTCAATTTGTGTATAAAATTTTAAAAAATAATTTGGTAAATAAAATTCTATAATTAATCTATACTGAAACAACATGAGTTAATAATATTGTCTGAAGGAGTTCAAAAGGGCACAAGTGAATTTGGTAGACGACATTATTGTTTCTTTTCTTAATTATGATACTGCCTTTGTGGATAAGCGCATATGTCAAAACTCAACAAATTTTGTTATATGCATAGATATGGTCATGTAAAACTCGTAAAGACACATTTAAAATCTTAAAAAATATATAAGAAGCTGTATGTTTCTTATAACATAGACAAATTTAAAATAAGATCAAAACTTCTTGACAGTAAAAATAATAAGAATTACACATAAGCAAACACAGAATTTTCACACAAATACGAGGCAAATACTATTTTAAAGTCAGAAATATTAATAAACATAAATGTTCTATAAAAACTAAAGGGTAAATTCAACAGAGAAATACAATTAATGTATTTGCTTTCTAATATGGTTTTAAGTTACATGATGACAAGTGAATGGAGAAAGAATTGAAAATAAGGTAAGCCATAATTATATTTAGCCTTTTAACATAGTTTTGTGAAAAACTGATGAAAAATGTCAACTAAAAATCAATAAAAACTTGATTTCAATTTCAAAATAGTATTTTTCCTGAAGTGTATATGAAACATTTACCAAGACTTTATTATTAAGTCATACACAAGTAACCATAATTGTCTAAGACTGAAAACACATACAGTAATTTGTCAGTATCTAGGAGGAATTGGTTCCTGGAACCTCCAAATCCCAAAATCTGCAATGCTCAAATCTCTCATGGAAAATTGCACAGGAGTCGCCTACACCTGCCTGTACATTGTCATCTGTAGACTATGTATATCTAATGCAAGATAAATGCTATGAACATAGTTGTAACACTGTATCATTGAGGGAATAAAGATAAGAATAAAAAAAACCAAAAGATTGTTCTTTTTATATCTGCTTTCCACAGTTGGTTGAATCTTTAGATGCACAACTCTCAGACACAGAGTCAAATGTAGTTGGTTCTGTAACAGAGTTCAATTACAACTAATTCAACAATAGTCAAAGAATCAAGTGGAGCACAATGTACAGCCCAGAAACACACACATATACAAACATCTGATTTTAAAGTAAAGTGCCACTGAAATTCTTCAAAAAGAACTTCTTGCTCAATTGGATTTTATATTTAAAAAATGAAATTAACCTGTATTTCACAGCATACACAAAAATTGACTCCAATGAATAAGAGCATAAATTGGGAGAGAAAATGTGCAGGAAATAGGATTGAAAACATTTTTTTAATGATATAAACATCATTTGAGGCCAAAAATTCAGAGAAAGTGCTAATTCTTATTTTCTCCAGTCTGTAATTTCTAATAAAAATGTAAATATTTATTACATTTAACATGTTTAACACGAGTTTCTCAGATGGTATATTTACAAAATCTTCCTTTATTAACACAGTAACATGGAAAATCACTCCTTACTTCAGTGGTCCAAGAGTGAAACAGAGAAAATGGGAATGAAGAGATGTTTCTAGTTCTAACATATTACATTTTTTTTGATAATAAAATCTTTGTATATCTGTCCTTGGGCAGAACTTTTCATCTTAAAATGTTTAGTTTTCTTCTCTGAATAAAACTTGAAGAACAGCTTATAAAGTTTTTGTGCATTTGACATTTTAGTTTTCAAAGTTTTGTAGTACTGAAAAATAAGAAAAGAGGAAAAAGAGGAGGCCAAGGAAAAGAGTAACTGAAAAGAGAGAGAGAAAGAGACACAGAGACAGAGAGACAGAGAGGGAGAGGGAGACGATAAAGGGAAGAAGAATGAGAGGGTGGTATGGAGGGGAAATTCATCAGGAATAGAGCTCTCCCCAGGGTATGTTCGTATTTAGAAAGTCACTATACTGGGTGTGTTTAGTAATTCAGATGAAGCCTGCTGTCCATAGATTTTGTGATATAGGGCTAGATACTATTAAATTCTCACTGTTAAATTTTCTGAAAGAGTAGAAAAAAAACATGAAGCATAATTGAGGCATCCTAAAGGACAAGGGGTTGAGCAAGGACATTCAGGAGAAATGTCTAGTAGTAGGGATGCCAAAATGTCATAGCTACTTTTTCACCCTTAGTACAAGACACCCAACACCCGCAAGTTAAAGGGGAAAAGTTTTATTTTAGCTCACAGTTTGTAGCGATTTCAGTTCATAGTCAGCTGATACTAAGGCAAGGCAGCATGGCAGAGGGACCCGTCAAAGGAGAAACAGTCCATGGTATGACTGGCAGGAAACAAGGAGGCTGACTTCTCTCACTCCCTTTATATTCCACCCAGGCTACAAGCCCACGCCCAAGAACTATGCTCCCACAACCTTCCCATCATCCACACCTAGAACTATGCTAGACCAATCAGTGGACTAATAATCCATATTCATACACCCTAAATCCAGCCACCTCCAAAAAACCCTTCTTATGAGCATATGAGGCTGTGGAAGTACATCCAGATG
Organism: Hystrix cristata; assembly: GCA_004026905.1. Lineage (NCBI taxonomy): Eukaryota > Metazoa > Chordata > Mammalia > Rodentia > Hystricidae > Hystrix > Hystrix cristata. Next base: position 112,233 of record PVJO010003116.1, on the reverse strand, counting down.
TAATCTATAACACCAAGAGAATGTTAAAATTAGGACAACTTTTATTTTCTATTCTAGATCGTTTCCTATGACACAACTTGTATAGCTTTTTGGAAGTTTCAAGAAACTGTGCTCACAAAAGTTCCATTCAAATAGTATTTGGAGAAAATCAAGAGAAAGGAGCAGAACGGCATGTCTCCTTGGTATATGTCTGAAATGACAGAAAAACAAATTTGGAATTAATATCAGAGGCCAATCCGAAAAAGTAGAGAGAATTAAAGATGGGAGAAATGTGTAAAAATCTTTCTGAGTTGGCTGTACTTTCACAGGATGAGAGATAAGACAGTTCAAACCAATTTTCTTAAAATATCAAAGGACTCAGTAACCTTTGATACCTTAGTTGCAATATAACTAGAGGGTAAGATACAGTGCAGGAGCAAACGACCTTGAAGGCCTCATCCAACTCTGAAGTGCTTTCATCTTTAAGAGAAACATTCGACTGTTTAGCAATATCTCAAAGACATGCCCGTGTGACTGTATTTGGGGCCAATTACTACATTTATTTATGGTTTGGGAACTTCATTTAGGGCTTGAGCTACATGACTAAAATAACTCAAGTTCAAGGAAATAACAGTGACATTGACATTTCACAGGATCAGCAAGACTTTCTGGGAATTACAGAATAACAACATTTATAAGCCACAGTTGCCTCTGCTCAAGTGGAGTGACGGATTAGTAGAGAAAACTGTCCCCAAAGCCTCATTACTGAGCAAATCAAACCTGACCTGTTGGCCCAATGTTGCTGTCACATCCGGAGAGACCAAATGACTAAAAGTGGCAAATGTAGTTGAGGCCTATTGCTTCTTTGGGGTAAAATAGAGGGAAAAAGGCAAGGGAAGGCATACCGCAGATTCTTCAAGGTGGAAGGCCCTAGATACCCCAGCATTACCCAAGGTAGGTTGTAGTTAATTATCAAAGCCAAAAATAAATACGTACTTATCAAGTCTGAACTAAGAAGTTTTGTGTCACAAGACTGAGAGTCTAGTTACCTTAACCACGAAAGTCAATATGCAAAAGTGTTCAATGTCATTCTTGTCAACTCTTTACGCGCCAGCATTTTCAGACTGCAAAGTGCTAATATTATCAAGATGGTAATTTTAATAACAAAGGTACTTCTGAATTTTAACATTTGATGTACCAAAGGGGCTAAGGGTGTAGCTCAGTGATAAAACAAAACTTAACATGCCCTCGGCCCCGAGTTCAATCTATGTACACACACACAAACGACACAGTGAACATCGTTCTGTGATTATAAAAAGGACTAACACAGTTAGTGAAGGTCACACAAAATATGTGAAAAGAAAAATGTATATTGGTCAATAGTATCACAATTTGAACTCTGGAGAAATTTCTATGATTACAAACCCAGAGTCATACTCTATGCTTGACATTTTTCATTATACAGAGCGAGAACACCTTATGTATAATTTTGGCCGCAAAGCTATGGAGCTAGAATTCAAACTCATTTTTTTTTTTTTACTGGATTACAATTTTAAAAATTTTTTTGTTACTAAATGTTTGCAGTTCATGCAGTGTACAATTATCTCGGGGAGTGGATACATGTACATACCACAGATTGTTTCTTTTATTTTCAATCTCCTTCCCCTTCTTCCCCCTTCCTCCATTCTCCTGAAATTCCTCTATTCCATTTTTCATTCTTATTGATATTATTAATCTTAGCTCATGTTATGGCATATAATGTTTACATTAATCGAGGTTATTAGGTTCCTGTACATGGCATATCTTTATTCTACTTATTCCCCTTCCCTCCTCCTCAGCCCTCAGGCTTTTTCCCTTGGACAAGTGGTCCCCTATTGCAAGAGATCCATCTCCTTGTTTCCTTCTATGCGTCCTTTATTATTTTCTTTGTTTGTACTTCGCCTCACTCAAATGACAGCTATCATACAGTGTATTAGTTACTTTTCTAGAGAACAAGTTTCATACAAGGCATTTACAAGTTACAAAATTCACCCACAAATCAGATGCAGGAGAATCCAAAAACGTCCATCTGCATGCTGGAGACCCAAAAGATCCAATCAAGGGCTGGGAGCCCACAGCAATGCCCCGTGTACTCTGTGTCTACACTGAAAGGCTGAAGAATCTATACTGGAGCCAGGATTTGATGCTCGAGGCAGAGAGGAAGACCAGAGCTCCCTTGAGTTGTCAGCAGTCATCCAGGACGACACCAAGGCCCTGAGATCCTCCTGCGAGGAGGACAGCTGAGTTCCTCTCGGGAGAACCAGCCACACAGAGCTCCTTCTGGGAATCAGCCGCCTGCAATCTTCTGCTCCTGTTCTCCTTTACGCTGTGCCGGCTGTACTCCTCAGGTGGATCGTCTACCTCCGGAACCACGCTGATTCAATTCAGCTGGGCGTTCCTGCTCAAGCTGACCACAATCAATCCGCCACTTATGCTGTGTTACAGATCCCATAGTATAATGGAAACAGAAGCAAAGATTTGGGAAATCCGGGTTCTAATTCTAGCTCTGCCACAAACTAGCTGTGCAACATTTGGCAAATCGCTTCCTATCTTTGACTTCAATTTTCCTTTTCTATAAAATGAAAGATGTGGATTTTGTGAGTTGTCTTCCAGATGACAAAGTTTAGTATTAATTTGCTAACTGTTTGTTACCTGTACCTTATACTACAGAATTCCACTTTGAATAATCAGGAGAGATACTTTCCTGACTCTAACGCCTGAAGGTACAAGCAGTCATCCATCTCTGTCATACAGAAACAAGCTTATCCCTCTTTTGCCAACTTTAAATGCCCCATTGGGCTCATTTAATTTGAAGCAGTGTTCCCACTGGGCACTGTGTGAAAAGAAACTGCTATCATATGAATATTTACCCATCCACATTAAACTAGACAGGAAAATATTCCAACCACTGCACTCGTTCTATTAATATTTCAGTCTAATGGATCTGGAACAATCACTGACTCATGCTCTCTCTCCCAGCTGGTGTCTGCAGAAAGAACTGGAACAATGAGTACGTACATTTCACTTACTGATTGCATAACTGGATGTTTCAAGATCATTCTGACCCTCTTCAGAGCAAGATGCACTGTAATAAAAGATTTCTATGTAGGAGAGCCTAATCTAAAATTTTAAGACCGCAAAATTTATAAGTTCAAGTCTTTTTAATTGGAAAACAAAGATCACCAATTTCCAATCCCTTTAAGAAGAAGGATAAGGACGTGGGAATATATCTTTTTAAACTAATATATGTGAAGAGTTACATGGGACTCAATTAGATTCGGTGCAAATTATTCTCTTTTTGTCCCATTTCTCATGCATTCTAACTTCCTTCAATGTTCTTTATGACTTTGGAGGCTGGTTTCTGTTAACTGCTTCGCTGACTTTCTTCCAGTTTAGTGTTGACAGAAAGAGGTCCAAGACGAACTGGAAGGATGACTCAAAAAAATACCAGAGCAGTTTTCTACTTCCTCCATCCTTCAGGGCTGTTTGTACTTCTCTACCTCTAAGAAGTATCTTTAGACTATTCAGCTTTAACTGATTCGGAATCACACAATTTCAGTTTCAGAGATGGTAACAACTTTTCCTTTTTCCTGGATTTGTGTGTGTGTGTGTGTGTGTGTGTGTGTGTGTGTGTGTGTGTGTGTGGTGCCAGGGATTGAACTCAGGGCGTTGGGCTTGCTAGACAAGCACTCTGAGCACTAAGCTAAATCCCCAGCCCCTTTCCTGGATTTCGAGTATTTTGTTCTCTCTATAATTTCTCACATTCCACTGTAAATAGTTGTTCCATTAAAATGTTTTTTTATAAACTGTCTGGAGTAGATTCTGCTTCCTTCTAGGACCTAAAGGAGATACACTAACTGCTGCTGGGCTAGGGTTTAAATTAGTATTACTAAGACCTTCCCTTTTGGTACCACTCAACACAGTGATTCTCTGTTTTCGTTCATTTTTAGGCTGTAAGCAGTAGCAATATTGTTACCAATAACTTGAAATTCACAGTCTTCCATTTTAGCGTTTAGAAAAAAAAAACAAACTTTTTTTTTACCAGGAACTTGAACAAGAATCTTGAAGTAGCACTCTCTGGGCCAAGGTGGGACAAGTGCCTATGTCTGAACCAAGTGTTGTGGCCAGAACAATGGGACTTCAGAACTACTCAAGGAAGAATCCTCTGCCAGTAATGTGGAGTGGAGCCAATATTTGCCAAGTCCTTGAGCGGAGCGCAAGACAGAGATGGAGCCCAAGAGGAATTGTGGAAAGCTAAACATTCTCTTAGTTGAAAATTAGGATATTTTTTCAGATCATTTCCTTCATAAGTACATGTTTGTATTATACGATGTTTACATTCCTCACGGAGATTTGGTACATGTACAGAGTACATCTTTATTCCTTATTACTTCCCCTTCCCCTGCCTACTCTCCCTCCTCCATTCAGCTCTTGATGCCTTTCTCCTGTGAGAAACATTGCTCTTCCTACTTCCTAGAATCTATTTTATTTTGCTCTTTATTTATAGTCTGAGTTTCTCATATAAGGGAAACTAGTGATATTTAAGCCTGTGTGTCTAATTTACTTCACTTAACATTATAGTTTTGGGGGGCATCCATTTTCCTACAAATGACTACATTTTATCCTTCTTTATGTTAAACTATTACAGGTAAATAGCATATTGTCTCTATTCATTCATCAGTTGATGGATGTATATTAGAAAAACAGGATCTTGACCTCAACTCTTCTTATGTCAATAGCCTTATTCTTTCTACATTACCATATTGCTTCTAATTTGTGGGTTTTATTTAAAGTTTCTAGCATAGTAAAGAAGATGGATCTGTTACCTGTCCATGGCTTCACTAGAGGATAAACACAAAGGACCATACCTACAAGCAGCACTAATACAACACAGACTTAGTGAGTCTAGATTTATTTATCAGAGGAAAAATTCTGCAAAGGCCATGCGCAAGGGAAAATGAGTAGTTGTCTTTGGCTCACTTCTCATTTCTAAATGCAAATGTCCCAGGTCTCAATTGTGGTAGACACAATTGCTCTTTCACAAGGATACGACAGGTCTCCAAGTTCCTAATATCAGAGAGCAGGGCAACTACTTCAAGAATCCCTTGACATAACATTCTACTTTTATTAATTAGAATTGGTCTTTCTAAGCTAAAAGAGCTATTTCACCTGTTCTTTGCAATGCAATTCATTCTCCTTTACCCTGTTTATGGCAGTCCCTGCTTTATCAGGTGAGTTGCTTTTGCATCTTTACTCTGCATCTCCTGCAAGCTACTGGTGTTGTCAAACCTGCCCACCTGTTTCAGAGGTCCATGTATTTGTTTCCTGTGCTAAAGAAATTTCCATTATCCCCATTTCAGGCCTAAATTTCCATTCCATATCCTCCCCCATGGCAACTACTCACCTGGAAATATTGGTTCTTTCTAACTTCCCCTAGACTTGCACTTTTCATTCACCACAGACCTCATTAGAGACGGATTCCTCACGTGTACTCCATAAACATGGTCCAGTATTGCTGTTAACTTCACTAAGAAATATTAGCAGAACCTTACTGTCTCCAAAACCATCACAAGCACTCACATAGCAAAAAGGCCAACTGTAGCCACCATCCTCTTGATTCTACCAAATAGCATTTCTTAATTTCTTTTTTATTGGTGTATGTTTGTGATACTAAGTAATCACATTGATTTTGGGGAATTGAGAAATAGATGGACAGATAGATGGATAGATAGATATAGACAGAGATAGATATAGATACATGCAAATCTCATCTTAATCATTTCTGCTTCCCCTTTGCCTCTCCACTCTCGTCTTCCCCCATATCTAGATTCCCTTCCCATCTCCACAGTCTTCCTTCCTGTTTCCTATCATCTATTTTTATTTTGCTCTTTTTATTTATATTTTAGGTTACACATATATAAGAAACCATTTTAACCTTATATGTATTCAACCTTATGTGCATTTTACCTTCTGTGTATGATTACTTTCACTTAGCATTATGGTTTCAAAGTACACCTGTTTTTCTTTTTCTCCCCTCACATGCCAGTTTTTTTTACAATGACTCAAACTTATCTTTCTTTATGGCTGAATAGCACTCTATTGGATACAATTACTTTATCCATTCATTTGTTTATCGGCATATGGGCCATTTTCGATATTTAGCTATTATGAGTTGTGCTGCTATAAACACAAAATAAATGTATCACTCTACTTTTACGTCTTTAACTCTTTTGGAAGATATCCTGAAGAGGAGTAGGTAGGTCAAACATATTCCTAATTTTGGTTTTTTGCAGAATCTTCATAATGATTTCGGTAGTGGCTTTACTAGTTTACATTCCCACCAAAAGCATAGAAGTGTTCCTTTTCCTACAGTATCACCAGCATTTTGCTCTTGATGACAACCACTCTTGCAGAGTGAGGAGGAATCTCGGTGTTCCTTTGACTTGCATTTCTCTAATGACCAAAGCTGCTGAACATTTTTTCATGTACTTATTGGCCATTTGATCTTCTTTTGAGAAGTGTCCAATCATTTCAATTGCTCATTCTATAATCAGGCCTTTTATTAGAAGCATCTAATTTTTTTAAATTTCTGTATCATCAAATCGGTTCTGTTGATTCACACATCTGTTTTTGTGCCACTACCGTGTGGCTTTTGTCACCGTGGCTTTGTTACATGACTTGAAACCTGGGATTGTGATTCTTCCTACTTTGCTCTTGCTTAGAATGGCTTTGGCTATTCTGGGTCTTTTCTGGTGCCATATAAATTTTAGTATTGTTTTTAGTCATATGAAGAGTGCTGCTTATATCTTGATTGGAATTGTATTAAATCCATATATCATTTTTTGCAATATGGCCATCTTGATAATATTGGTTCTGCCTCTCCAGGAACAAGGGATGTCTTTCAGGGACAAGGGATAACTTTCCAATTTCTAGTGTCCGCTACAATCTCTTTTTGTTTACATATTGATCTCTGTGTATCACATGTACCATGAAAGCAAGGGGTATATTTTATTCATTTTCAAACCTACAGTGCCTATCATAATACCTGCTGCATATTAGTTACTGACTAAATATATACTGAAGCTTAGTGTTTAACAAGACGAATTCTGTATAATCACAAGAATTTGTGCTTCAGAGTCAGACAGTTCTGTAGAGGATACATCCTAGAAAGCCTCTTCTCTCTAGATCCCAAAGGAACAATTTCTTGCATTAGACACAACTGAATCTGCCCTTCAGCAAAATTTGTTGACTTTGACAAGTTATTTCCCCAAGTACTACATCAGGCTTTGCTTAATGAGATGCCAGAGGCGTCGAGTTCATTGCAGGCGATATTCGGTCACATGCTGGCAGCTGGGGAAGGGAATGACGCATGGGGAACGGCGCAGGTAAAGGAAACTTGCTTTGTATTATAAAAGAAGTAAATACAAAGCTCTATTTCAGAAAGTGTTTGGTACACGCTTTTCTTTTGCAAAAAGCAGCTAGAACTGGGCAAGAGTTCCTTTTAATTTCCTGATTGTCCTCAGAATTGCACTAAATTATCTTCACTTAGGGTCAAATCTGAATCCACTGTGATTCTATCTTCTTGAACTCTTACAGTGTGTCTTAGTTACATTTCTCTCGTTGCTGGGACAAAATACTTGACACCCAAAGTTAGGGGAAGGTTTATTTGGCTCACAGTTTGTAGAGGTTTCAGTCCACAGTCAGCGGGGTCCGAGGCAGGGTGGCATGGCAGACAGGCAGAAGGCAGCAAGGTAAGCAAGGGATGCAAGCAAGCAGCTAACCAGCTTCTTCCTGTATTTTATATTTTATCCAGGCTGCCTGTCTTTAGGGTGGGCAGTACTCCCACCCTTAATCCTAATACCCTTAATCCTAGTGTCACATCCTTGATCCCAGCAGAACCATGCCAAACCGATCAGGGGATTAATTTAGTAATCACACACTCTAGATCCAGCTATCTCTTACCACATGAGGCTTTGGGGGGACATCTAGACACAAACCATAACACTGTGAATATATCCTTGAGGATATACACTGTATAACCTATAAAAAGAATAGCAAAAAATCTGCACTTAGCTAACATATACTGAGAACTTACCAGATGCCTATGACAGTTGTGGAAAATATAAGGATAATGTACATATACCCACAAATTCACTAATAACTTTGGATTCTGGAGAAGGCAGATGCAGAACAGAAACACATAATGTCAGTACAATATGTGCCACTTAAAAGAAGGAGCATGTGCTGAGAGGAGCCAGAGGAGTGAGCTACTAGATAATGCCAGTGACCGCAAGGAAGCACCCAGCAGTGTGCATTAGCTGAGACCTAGAGGAGAAGAGGGAGCGTGATATGAAACATTGTCACAACACCTTTGTCATTACGTCCTTGCCTGCATCTCTGAACATTACCCTCAATCGGGATGCCCAAATTATCTTTATAATGGAAAATGGGTCTTGTTCTCCTTTTTTTTTATTTTTTAGAATAAAGTCTAAACTTCTTACCACAGCCTACCTATTTTGACACATGGCAACCACCTCGCTAATATCACATTAAATATAATTCTCCCCTCACTTCATATCTGAAGCTTCAGATATGATGACATTCCTTCTGCTCCTTGGAAAAGTCAAGGCCAGTCTCCTTTGGGTACCAGAATATATGTTGTTTTTTTTGTCTGAAACTCTCAGCTCACTGCCAGCCCCCAATTTGCATGGCTGACACATTTTTTCATTAGATCCTAGCACAAAAACTGCTACTCAGAGAGACTGTCTCTAAATGCCCTGAATGAATGAAGTAAACAACTTCTCGCCAACGTATTGTTTTTATTCTGATTTCTTTCTTTTAAATAAGAATTTGAGCATCAGGAAATAAGAGATTTATGGATTCAGTCTGTCTCAGACATCATTTTCCCCCTACCTCGTGGAATGAATACTTCCCAAAGCAAAGAAAGTGCTCTTTAATCGGCTTCAATGATCGACGTTTTCTCTCTCATCTATGCCCATTCATCTAACATAACTCTTATGTGGATCCCTCCCACACATATTTGATAGTCTTCCAGAGACTTCAAACTTCTTTTTCCCATGTCTTGTAATTTTATAGGGCTGCCACCCCATAGTACCAGACATGGGGCCACTTAAGCAACAGAAATTTGTATCCAACATCAAGGTTTCAGCAATGTTAATCTGTTCTAAAAATCTCTCTTTTGCTTCTAGATGGTTGTTTTTATTCTGTCCTCTCTGTGTACATTTGTACTCCAATGTTATCTGTATTTTATTTACTTATTTTTTTTGGCAGTGCTAGAATTTGAACCCAGGACTTTGAGATTTGTACATAAGCACACGACCCCTGAGCTAAACTCTGCCGTAATCTCACCCATTTTATAAGGAGATGACTCATATTAGATCAGAGTCCATCCCCCTATTTCCATTAACTTTAATTACTTCTTTAATGATCCCATCTCCAAATAGAATCAAATTCTGAAGACTTCATCTTATGAATTTGAGTAGACCACTGTTGAGTCCACCACATAATATAACACCTTGAGTCTGTTAAGAAATACAGCTTGTTATACAAAAAGTACAATTCTTAAAATTTTCTTGATTCAGATCCATGAATTCTATTTTTTTTAATTTCAGCAAACACCAGTGTATTATGATGCATGCTAATCTCATGCAAAAAAGGAATGTCAAATACAGTAATTCAAGCAAAATGTATGTCCAATCCAAGAAGAGGTGGGTAATCCGCAGCAGCTGAATAGTACTGCTTCCTGAGTTTTTCCAGGAACACAGCTCCTTTCTATCTTGTTGTTCCACTATTTACTTATGTGGTTTTATTTTGTCTATGTGGTTGAACCTAGCTTCTTAGCACAATGTTCTCTTTTAGATTCAGAACGGAGGATAGAGAAGAAATGCAGAAATAGCAGTCCCTCCTGCCCGCCTGCCAGGGTAGAGCCTTGGAATTAAGTCTTCATTTTCCCTCACAATGCACTGAATTTAACTAACTCATGTAATCATACCATTTGCAAGAGGCACTCGAAAACACAGTCTATCTGTGACCTTTTGTGTGAACAATACTATGTATGGTGGCTAAGAAGTTCTATTACTAAAAGAAGGAAGGAAAGAATGGATATTGAGGTGCAACATATCTCTGCTACAAGAATGAATATCGAGAGACAATTAATCTTTGCCAGCATAATTAGATTTGTAAGTATACCCAAAACTCTTACAGCGGTATTTAAGACTGCTAGAGAATAACATAAGACAGAGTCCTTGCTATTTGTGTAATAGTCTTACTTAAGAGTTTAAGATAAATCCAATCTGTCCTAATTATCACTGGAAGCTTATATTAATTTTTTACCCAAAGTCTGGCATATATTCTATTCAACTTGGTCGTATTTCCTGACTATCCTATGGTTACATGACAGAAATTTAAGTCCAAATGTTTTCTGTAATTTCAAGCTATATTAAATAAATTGGAAGCATACGTGAAAGCTAGATTCAAAACAGGAAAACTCAATAGGAAAAGATAGAGGCAATCTGTTATACTTTAAACAACAGTTTTGCCAGGCGCTCCTAATTCATAAGCAGTAACTAATTAACAAAAGAATAACCACAGCCAAGTTACTTTAACATCTCTAAATCTTAGCTTCCACATCTCCACATTGAATATAGGTGAAGATAAAGTCTTTGACTAATAAATAAAAATTACCCCGTGAAACACAGTAACTTCAAATGCAGTTTGGTGATTTCCATCACTTAATATCATAGTACTTAGAAGAGATTACTTGCTATTTGTTTAGCATTTGTCACATAGAGTAATTCTTTTACACTCCCTAAATTCTGGTTTTCTGACTGCCAGAATAAAGCTAACTAGAGCAACAAACTCTCAGTGTTGTCAGGTGTAGTCTGACAACTGGTCAGACCATTAGCTGTGGTCAAGGTACTTGGTACCTATGAGGTAGTCAGAAAATATCACTCCCATAACTTCACTTCTGCTACCTCTCACGACTCAGGTCATTAGACAGAGGTCTTGCGGCAGCCTGTCTAATGCCCTCATTCTCTATAAATTGGCTATGTAGTTGGAGAAAAAGTGGAGATACATAACACATCTGTTTCCCATTTAAGAGGCCTTAGGCTGGGCGTCTTAAAGATTACACTGCATTATGGTCATTATCCACGCGAAGGCTTCTTTTCATGGTGAAGCTGCTCATACTTAGAGTGGAAAATTACAATTTCCAAAATTGTCTCCCCGGGGGAAATCTAATGGGTGTGTTTCTATTGGGTGTCTGTTGTAAATGATCCCTAACAAATGAACAAATAGGATTAAGGAAACTTTGCAACGCAATAATGGGAAAACTGTGGAGCATACTCAATCGTGTTCATTGTCTCCTCCCCTTTTGATGCATCAATTCAACGACTCTTGGGTTACCCTTTTTAAAGGATAGAACCACACAGATGTTGGACAATGTCTGGCCGTCAGGAGAACAACCACTAGGAGGCACCATTTAGTTCCCAACGTGTTCAGCATTACCACCGCTAGTTCTCCCAAGACTCGTGATTTTCTGCCGGTCTAGAGATACACCTCCAGCACGCCCGTGGAACACAGTAACTTCAAATGCAGTTCGGTGGTTTCCATCACTTAAGGTCATAGTGTCTAGAAGAGATTACTCCTCTTCTCTTCTCCCAGGGCTTGATATCTAGCCCTGGGAGATATGACTGGAGTAATGCAACTTGTTTCGAATGTGTTTGTTTCCTTATTGGTTGCTGCAAGTTAGACATCTGTGTCGTTTACTTCTTTCTACGTCACACAAGACCACAGACACAATAAGGTATTCTCAGCATTGATTCCAAGAATGATAACTTAGTTGTACTGTAGACAGCTCACAGCAAAATTTCAGCAAAATCGAAAGTTTTCATGAACTTCCAAAAGCTTATATGACAGTTCTAAAATCCCCAACCCTTTTGCACTTTCATTTACTGTTTCTCTATCTTGGAATATTCTCATTTTATTCTGATTTATTCCATGTCTTTCTTTTCTGCCTCAAAACCTTTTTGAAAAGATATTAACACAGGCAAATACATATTTCCATAATATGAGGAACATTTTCCTATTCCTGAATGGCTAGAGAGAGAAGAGTACTGAATTATAAAGTTATTCTTAAAATATATTTAAAGAACTAGGAGCCAGCTTTCAAAAAATATTTTCTTCTTAGACACAATGGAAGAAGAAGGTTATGATTAAAGAAAATAAAAATCCCCATATATAAAATATACATTAATGTAATAAACCATGTTACACTGATTTCCAGTCAATGGGACATGGATGTGTTATTTGTTAATTTTGTGTATAAACCGAATCCTCGCTTTGTGGTTTGTTTAGATATATACCATCTCAAGAAATAGAAATGCTATTTCCTTTTAATAGATTGTTAGAAAAGTAACGATACACAGAACATATTTTACAATGCAATTCCGATTCATTTAAGAATCGCTTAATAACTTAGTGTATTGTTCGGACATACTAAAAAATAAAGCAACTCTCGTTTCTCATACATAGGTCTGCGAATTTTTCTCAAAATCAGTTTGCCATTTTTTCCAGCCAGGTATTTTCAATGCCAGGAAAATGGTTCCAAATTAATGTCCCATTTCTGCTAGATGTTAAGCTAAATTGTTTCACACTCCAAGAATGATTTTGTGAGGCACTGGAGTGGAGCTTTCCAATGTGCTGCTTAACATCATTCAACAGGTTCCCTGCAAGATGGTTGCAAGAATTCCTCACTAGTTGTCAGTTGTAGTTATTATTTTGTAATCCAGGAGTCTGGTATGTTGACCAAATGGTTCAGTGGCTTGCAGGAAAATGTCACAGGACCAAACATTTTGACCACCCTGACTGGCCTGCATCTCTAGCATTTAATTAAACCATTGACCCATTCCATGTACACAGCCTGTCTATCACAGTGATACACGGAATTCCTGCTAGCTATTACCTACGGCGCTGAAATGCTGGGGCACAAATGCAGAAAGTACCACACACACAAGGGTCTTGCTTACCACCTCACCTGTCTGATAGATGACCCCAGATGCCGTCTGCAAGGTGCCCACAACTCTTCACTCAGCTTTCACAGTCTGGCACCACAGAGTCAGGGCCAACACACTTGAGAAAGACAGGGAAACACTTTGTCTCCCACAAGATACTAATCCTCCAAATGGTTGGTAAATTGAAACACTGAGCTGCATATCCACTTCAAATCAGAGAGGGCTACATTTTTCCAAAATGACTGGTCTAAAATTCACTCAACAATAGAATAGGAGAAATTAAAATATGAAGCTGTATGTAGATCATCGCCTACTTACATCATTACAAATCCTGACTTTACTCTCACCTCTCGGAGAAACATACAATACCTAAGAGAGTTGTGTTAATGAGGAAACAAAAACTACACTGGATATTCTTCTCTTAATCTCTCTCTCGCTTCCTCTCTCTCTCTCTGTTTCTCTCTCTCCAGAGTCTGCCCCCCCAAAATGTATACAACAGGAAAAGAAAAATGTATATAAATATTTTCATACTAAATTTATTGCAACATCAGGAGATTAACACAAGTTACCTTTGGCCTCTACAATTACAGGAGGTGCTCAAAGTGGTGGCCTGTAGCTTCCGGACATTTTTTAGTACATGCAAACTCAGTATGGTATAAAATAGTAAGAATCAGGATTAAACAGATTTAGCATTACATAGGAAATTCTGGGCAACTGTTTTTCAATACAAATACCCTTTTCTGTAAAATCTTACCTTATTTTTGTAATGATTACAAGAAAAATACACAAGTTACCTGATATAAAGTCCAGTCCAGTCATGGCATTGGTAACTTGATTAAAATAATCTCTGGACTCTAACACATTGAAGGCTTTCTCATCAACCACAAGACTGCTAGTTACTGTTCATTCATTCATCCATAACCATATAGCAACTACCTGTTATATGCCAGGCATTATTCTAAGGTAAGAAAAACACAATAATATTCCTCAAAAATAATAATTGCTTAATGACTGGCAAAGACGTGTAGGTGTGATCAAAACATGGTGAGAGTTTAAATTCTAAAAAATATATTGTAGTAAAAGACACATTTAAAAAAAAAGACACATTTTCATTCATCCTCCACAAAATATGGAAAACACACTTACCCCATTATTCTTGCCGCTTTGTTTTTACACTCTCTTCTCCAGTCTCCTCTTCTTTGCAAAGCCAGCCTCCCTATGTCTTACCATCTCTCTTCTATTTTGTTCTTCACATTATTTATATTTTAGGTCTCCTCTATTGGATTCTAAAGCAGTTGTAGAAGCCCTGTTTTATGAGGGGCTTTAGTTGCACTGTCTTGGCTGCCTGGATGTCCTGACTCTATTCAAACATTTGCTCTCATGATCATTTTGACTTTGGGGAAGAGCCAGAAGTCACATGTGCCAGATCCAGTGAATAAGGTGAATGAGGACACACTGTCATGTTTTTACTTGGCAGAAATTGCAAAACATTTTCAATTTATTCATGACATGGTGACAAACACATAAGATGACTTCCGAAACTGTTTATAAAGTGGGAAGAATGATTGGATAAGTGTGTTTGACACAATAGGGAGTATTTTGAGTGAAGTTAATGACAATGTCTTTTGTACTTTTACACTTCTAATATAAAGATTCTTAATTAATAAATATTATTAATTTCAGCATTCATTTTATTTGTTAGACAATTAAACTGAGATCCAGTTAATATAAAGAGCTAAGAGTTGTGGCACATTACTGCACACACCTTGTACTTTTCTAAGGACTTAAAAAGTTTTAACCAATTTAATCCTTACAACATCTATAGCATATTTATTATTATCATTCCCTTTTGATGCCCCACTGCCTCAGGTCACGTAGCTAATAAAGAGGAGAGATGGAATTAAATTAGCTGGTCTGCCTCTAAGATCCAGGTTTTAACCACTAAGCCATACATACAGTCTTTAAAGCACAGAAAATATTAGCTCTAAGCTTTTTAAAATGTGGACAATTAGCATTGTGTAAATGGTTTTTTAAAGGCGAATCCTCTGAAGGTTACGAATTAGGAGCTGTTAGAAGTGGGTGGTCATCTCAACACATTCACTTTGTTCTGTACTTATCTACGACTACAGAAAAAAAAAAAGGATTTTCAATTCCAATCTGTACTGGAAGTTACTCGCTTGGGTTTATTAGGTTTGGTATATTAGGTTGGTTTATTATGTTTTAGGTTTATTAGCTATCTGCATTAATAAATAAGCCTCAAATAAAAAATTAATTAATCCCTTTAAATCTGCTGGAGTTCTCAGTCTTTTAAAACAAGAGTGAGAATGATCTGAAATCAATTACCCTGTATTCATCCATTCATAATACCTGAACTCTCTAGGAGTTTTAAAAATTGCACTGTCTTAAATTTGTTCCTAAGTGTTTTCCAAGCAAGAAATATTTTTGTTGTGATGAAAGTAAGTTGCCTCACTTTTTCTGTGTGTTAAAAGGAATTATTGTCCATAAAGACCTTCTAAGACATGATGAAAATTGCCCTTTTTTGGAAAATTAGCATTTCTTTTTGCTTAGGAGTATTAGCACAGACTAGGTAATGTGCAGTGATTAGACAAGCCCAGACATCAGTGGCCTAGCACATTGCAAATATGTTTATTTCTTATACATGGTCTCCATAAGTTCACTGGAGTTCTGCTCTGCTTGGGGTCTAAACTGATGGAGAATCCACTATCCACAGTTGATCCATCTGGAAACGAGCTTTAGTATCACCACAACAAAGGAAAAGAGAATTGGAGGGTCACATACTAATCCTTTTGTACTTTTACCTATATATGAAACACAAAGATTCAATGTACAGTGTATTGGCCAAAATGAGCACTTTTCCAAGCTTAATACTACCACAGATATGCAGCAGGAAAAAGGACAAGGTTTGCTTGAGTATTAGAAATCTTTATCGCAGTGAATTTGTGCCAACCCCCACACCGTACAGATAAAGCTGTGGAATAACTGATATTAACTGTCCTAATGCAATGTAGCTACTACTGCCATTGCTGTAATAATATACCATAAAACGAGAATGTACTATGTGCTAAGTACTCTGTTAGTAACCGTATGTAATATCTAACTCTAAAGAACAACTCTGTAACCTAAGTATTATTATTTGCAGTTTGTAAGTAAGAAATCTGAAATTCAGAAAGTTTAGCAACTAGTTTAAGATCTTACAGGTAAGTGATGGATATTTTGCTTATATATAGTTCAGTCTTACTTCGAAATTTGGCTGCTTCTACTGTGAAATACAGTAATTGAACACCATGGTGAATGTTTAAATTCATATATATATGTATATATACATTAAAATATATAACATATAAATATATATTAAAGTAAAAGATATATTTCCATTAACCCCACTTAAAATACTCTCTTCGCTTTGATACAATTTCTAGGTTCAAAACAGAAACATAGAATTATCTCTTAAATGACTGAGTATTGTATTAATTAACACTTACACAAAAATCACTTAAATGTATTTTCTTAGCATTTTTCTATTTATGATAATTATATTGCTACTATGTTTAGGGCTGGTGACACTTAGGTTTCATTTCAAACTTTGGTCTGAGAGTTGTTTAGGGGTTTGGTAAAGCATACTTCTGGGTGTGTCTGGGTGTCATATGGAGGTGTGACTTCGAATACTCCATATAGTCACTGGCTCCTCTTCTCTGGAACTGTTCCCCTCCTAGGTCACTCCGGCATAAACTAAGTAACATTGCTCCAGTAGGCCATTCTAGCATGAAGTTTCTGCCTTGGAGCCAGCCAACCATGAACTGAATCCCTGAAACTGTAAGCCAACTGAACCCCTGAAACTGTAAGCCAAAGAAGCCTGTCTTTTGTGTTGCGGGCATCAGGTGTGGGAAAGCTGATCAATGCAGAGCTTATACTGCAACTGAAGTGGTAGAGCTTGTACACTCATCATCTTAATGCCTCCGTAGCCTGGAGAGCAGGCATTTTAACCCCCTGTGATATATGAGGAAACTGAGATCTAATGAATTGAACTGACTGTACAACGTACAATAGAAAAATCTAAGATTTAAATTTACTTTTCAGTACTGAGAATTGAACTCAAAACCTTTGCACTGCACTACATCCACAGTTCCCTTTCTTTTTAAATCACTAAATTTCCCAAGTTGGACTGAAATTTGAAATCCTCCTGCCGCAGCCTAATCCCAGAGTGCTGGCATTCCAGGCATTTGCCACAAGACCTGGCTTGAATTTACACATTTTTGGCACATATCTCACATGAATTTCTCAGCACTCTAGATTTAGCTAAGGGGACACCTGACTGGTAAACCATTATAGACTCCCTGTTTAGAGGTACAGATATTCTCTTCTGTATCTTTGAAAAGTACTGAGTAAAAGCGACTATTTTAGCAATTATAACTATTATTACTCTATTAGCCTTAAGGAGAAGTAGGAGGATTTTCCCAGAGAGTCTCTTATCCAGACTATTTGCAAATGATATTGGACCATTCTAGATATTGCAAACAGGTCAGCTTCAAGCTGCTCATGCTACATTTGCCTTTTTAAATCTGCTCAGGGTGTGGGCATAAACAGCAGTCAGGGATTTAAAAAGTAAAACATCAGCAGAGTACAAAATGCTCACTTATTAAGCAAATACTTATTGTTCATCTACTACATATAGGAGTAGTACTAGCACTAGTAATACAACAATAAGCAAGAAATTAATGACCTCTGACATTATAGAACCTGTATCTTTATGGGAGTTTAGATATTAAACTAGTAAGCAAATTACTGAATAAAGTAAAATTTTCATTAAATTTAAAGCAGTGTTTTGAAGAGAAATCCACAATTACAAAAGTCATGCAATAAGACAGACAGACAGACAGATACAGATAGACAAAAGCAAGGAGGAGATACAGGAGTCCACTTTGACAGCACAGTCAGGAAAAGCCTCTTTATAAAGTACTTTAAGCTAAGACCTGAAAAATTTTTTTAAAGAATCAAATACATAAGAACCACAATAAGAACATTCCTGGCAGAGTGGAAATTAGCAAGGCACAAAGTTCAGATATATTCTTCTAGCTCCCATTGTGACTACCCAGCACACATCAAATAGCTAACACAAGTTATAACTTCCACAAATTCCTGATTTTTCTCCAAAATGTGATCATCCCCTTTTATTGGGAAATGAGATTATACTTCAGTCACTAATTATAGGCAAAAACCTTAGGTCATGTTTTTTCTGAAGTAGAGTTAAAAAATCTTAGTGGTTCTAACATCAAAATATTTTCCCATCCAACTACTCCCAATTACCTTAATATCTACCAAACCACACAACCGTTATTTTCTACCTTCCTAGTAGCAAATTTCCTACTGTGTCTTTCTGCTTCCAGGCTTGCATTCTGACCTTTTATTCCCGGCACAATAGCCAGAGAGGTCACATCCACTTTCTGCTGAAAACATCCATTGCCTCCCTACATCACATAAAACAAAATTTAAAATTCTTTACAGAATCTTGGGGGTGGGTGGGTGGAGAGAATGCAAAGATATTGGTTAAAGACAACAAAGATACAGTTAGACAAGGAGTATTTAAGGTCAAGATATTCCTAACCATGGGCTATCCACTTACTCCTTTTATACTTCTTTTCTTACCACTATCTTTCTTTTTCACACTTTTCCAGTAACTGACTTTTTGCCACTTCCTAAACTTAGTAAACATATTTTTATTCCAGGACATTCGTAGTTAAGAAATGTAAGGACAGAACATTAATAATTTTTTTTCAATTCTGCCGTCTTCATTATTTCTGTCCACAATATAAAAATTCTCATTACATATTTATGGAAGGAAAGAAAAGAGAAAAAAATCAGAAGAAAGAATGGTGGAAGAGAATAAAGGGAAAAAAGAGAAAAGAAAGGACAGAAGACAAGTAAATAGTGAAGAAGACAAGTAGATAGTCAAGATAGTCAAGAAGGCTTATGGAGTGTTCTAGAAACTCTAAGAAGTTTGTAGAAAGGAAGATGGTATCAGAGGATGAGAATGTATCAGAACAGAGAAACCAGGCCTTGTGGGGTCTCATGGGAATCAGTAAGAAGTCCAAATTTGTTTTGTTTTTGTTCTGTGTTACTGGGGATCAAAGATAAGGCCTTGCACATGCTAGGTACATGCTCTACCATTGAGCTACACCCTCAGACCAAGAAGTTTACATTTTATTGTAAGTACATTAGGAAGATCAGAACAGTTTTTCAAGATAAGCACACATGAAGTACTGTATACTGTTGCTGTAGTTATACATATAAATTATTTTCCTCTTACCTGGATTTTTTTTTTAATTTAGAGACAATTTATTTAAAAGTGCTGAAAAAGGAGGAAAAGGAGATGACAGATAGCTACTCGACGAGTAGGGAGCATTCGAAAGCGAAATACTCGTGGGCCCTTCGTTGTAGCCCCATTTTATTGAGGTTTTTCCCTTGGCTCAGCCCTGGGAATCTGATTGGCTCTTGGGCTTGTCTGTCACCTCTGCCTTGATTTCCCTCAGCTCTGTGACCTTTGTCTTTTGGCAGAGGGTTTTGATTTTTCTCTACTGAGACTGTCTTGGTTTTCCCAGCTACTTGAGTGAACTAATTAATTCTATTCAAAAAGTCAAACTCACTATATTTAACATCCTCCAAAACTCATAACTGATGAAAGGACACATACGTTGTGCATCTTAACTGCATTTAAGAGTCCATGTATCAGAATAAGTCACTGAATAGGGGTCAATGGAAGCTTTATGCTCAGTACAATTACCGTCTGTACTAAGAAGAGAAATATAATTAAGAATTAGAAGACTTAGCTATCATCAATAACTCAAATTGATGATATACTATAATAACAAATGCTGGTGAGGGTGTGGGGCAAAAAGGAACCCTCCTACCCTGTTGCTGGGAAGGTGAACTCGTGAAACCACTATGGAAATCAGTATGTAGATTGCTTAACAGACTAAAACTAGAAATTCCATTTTACATAGCTATTCGCCTTCTAGGTATCTGCCCAAAAGAGCTAAAGATATGATATAACAGTGATAGATGCATAATCACATTCATAGCAGGACAATTCATAATGGCAGCTAAATCTTGGAAGTGGCCTATACACTCATCAACAGATTAATGGATAAAGAAAATGTTGAATTTATATACAATGAACTACTACTCTGTCATAAAGAAGAATAAACTTGAGTCATTTGTAAGAAAATGGATGTACCTTGAGATCATAGTGTCAAGTGAAATAAATCAGACACAAGCTTAAGGTTTCTCTTGTAGGGGAAACCCAAAATATAAATAAAGAGCAAAGTAAAAGATAGAGGTAAGAAAGTACAGAGACAGATTTTGTTCACACCGGAAAGGGATCAAAAGATGGAGGGGTGGTTAGGGACAGGGAATGAAAAAAAAAAAAAAAAGGAATTAAGATGTGTTATGTACACGTGCAAATTCTCCAGAAGGCATGTAATCATTGTGTAATGCAAATACGTACTGACAAAAAATAAAAACAGAAAAAAAAAATTGGAAACAATCAGCCCCATCTCTAGCTGGGTAACATTATTTAAACAGCTGAGTCTCTCTGAAAGTGGATGTTTTCACCTCCAAAACAGAAACATCAAAATCCAGTTCTCAACCTTCATTGACCACCAAATGAAATAAGATTCAGAAGGAACCTGAGTCGCGGAAAGTTTCTTATTTTTCCGCAGCTAGTGAAGACCAGTGAGAGCATCTTAACCATGGAGGGAGCATGCACTTAGGGAGAAAACATCACTACCGAAATGCTCCGCTTCGTGAATTTCTCCAATTTCGACTGACAAACTGGTGAAAAGGGGATTTTACTTCACTATCGCCACTGGAGGCTGATAGTTATAAGAAGACAGAGCAATAACTAAGTTGTCTAACAGTATTTGGTGTGAGACTTGTTTCCCTGCCAGTTCAGGGCTTATTTCATAGAAGAGCCAGAGCTGATTGGTTTTGATACCTAGGGAGCCCAGACACTAGTCTGGTAGCTTCCATAGTACTGATTTCTGCAGTGTTCCAATAAACATGCCAAATCATGTTCTCAAGCTGTAACGATTTCTTTACATGGAGCCGAGTGCGCATGTCTCTTTGGGGCTACTTGGGAGCAGATTTGAAAGTCACAGTGTTCACATTTCTAAATGATACATGCAAAAGTTTATGATACCGCTTGCGGAGGAAACTTTTAAAAAGGCCAATTAGAAGAGATTAGTGGAAAACTTCCAGCGCTTTCAAATTTATTTTCTTAACAAGCATTAAATTTACTTATTGTGTAAAATCTCATCACATCTACTCCAGTAAAAATGAAAAGTGGTTTCTTTGAACAGATACAAATATTTATTGGATAGAACTAAATGTCTTTCAGTATTATCAGGAGTTGCCAGTGTTTACGCCCAGAGAAGATGTAATCACTCTGGTTTTCATCACCTGTTGCTTTTTAATTTCCTCCCTCATTGAGAATCCTATGGAGGTCCGTAACACCCATGTCCTTGGCCACCCTTCATCCCTTGGTGAGTAAGGCCGGTAGACATAAACCTCTCCAGTCAGAGAAAGATGCAATAAAAGTACCACAATTATTGGTTTTTCTTCTTAAATCACATAGATAATCCTGTAAAAGCCTGCTATTTAATTAGTGCAGGATCTCTCCGTCAGTGTTAGCCCAAACCATCAGTTGCAAGAATTTCTTATAGTATGTCAACTCGTTTTCTGTGTCATTCACAGACATGCCCACAGGGAAAAACAGTAAGAGCGATAGAAGTTTAGGACTTTTAAAAAAGGCAGAGAGATCCCTGAGCTCCCTTTCTCTTGCCCTCCCTCTTTCTTACTCTCCCACTGACACACATGCCAAAACATTTTGTTAGAACGCATGTAAGAACACTGGTATACTTTAGCACCCACATAGTGGCCTAAAACTTAAAATTTGTAGAAAACGGAGGAAACTGTGACTCTGAACTATTTCTTACTTATCAATGCCCACAATTGTCAAAACTGCACATTAAGCAGCATGTACTTTCAACAGTCTCATGCCTCCCTTCTAAGAACTTCCTTCTTACCATTTCGCATAATCCCAGTGACGGCAAACATTCCCCTGTGCAAGGCACAAGTTCTAAAGTCAACAAACTCAGATGTGGAACCTGCCACCACTACATACTAGTGTGAACTCACACAGGGTATAGCCAAATCCTTAAGCCTTAGTTTCACATCTGTAAAATTCAGTAAGTTGCCTCCATGTTGCTTACTTTATATCAAATTTTCAAATAATGAAATATGTACCTCTCACTCAAGCATACAGTAAGATATCAATGCTTCATTTAACTTGGCAATGAAAGAAGAAGCTGGTGGTAAAGCAAGTTCAAAGAAGAGTCAGAGAAACTGAGTAAATAAAGCACTGAAAAGAAAAAAAATGCTGGAATAAGTTTAGTATATAACCTTTACAGTTATCTTTTCCACTGAATGGAAGTTATTTATATCTCTACTACAAAAACTACATCTCAAAACATATAATTTTACTCAGTCATGGTTCTAATCAATAGTATGCTAATCAAAAGAACTATCACCTGGAGAACTAAATAATTCCTAGGCAGACCTCTTAGACAATGCTGCAGCATAATTTTGAATGCACAAGAAATAATTCTATTGTATACCTTTCCGATGTTTGGGATAATATTTCTTGTTTCAGAGGGAGGGTGCTGGGGATTGAACCCAGGGCCTTGCACTTGCTAGGCAAGCACTCTACTACTGAGCTCAATCCCCAGCCCTAATATTTCTTAACAGTAAAAATATTAGTCAAAATTATTAAATATTATTTTCAGGTATTCATTATTACTATAATTGCTATTTTTTTGTATCAACACAATCATTTTTTGAAGGACCCTAAATCCCCAGAAATCTTTGTGAAATTATTGTATCTTTCATTTTTAAAAGATCCATGTTGAAAATGGTTCAGATAGAGATGAGGGAAGAAGTTTCAAGGCTGTAAGAAGATGTGAACATAACAATTAAAATATACAAGAAAATAAAATATTTTCTGTAGGATTTTTGAACAATATGAAGACAAAATGAAGCTAGTAATTTTATATACTTCTCAGCTCAGGAAGAAAGAAAAGACATGCATAAAA
The DNA here is from genome assembly GCA_004026905.1 of Hystrix cristata. NCBI lineage: Eukaryota > Metazoa > Chordata > Mammalia > Rodentia > Hystricidae > Hystrix > Hystrix cristata. The sequence goes on along the minus strand of PVJO010003116.1, from coordinate 89,018 downwards.
TCTTGCTTCACCTGTGTAATCAGGCAGCCAATGAGCAGAAAAATGAGATTTTGAATTGAAGAATTACACATAGACAATTAGTACTCAAATAATTCATCATACTTGGGGAATTAAAAAGAGTTTATTATGGTAAAAACAAAGAGCAAGGAGAAAACTAATGAGAGATGACGGTAGTAAAATGAGATGTGGTGAACATGCAAAATGCTGTTCTTCATGTTCATAGAAATTGCAAATAAATGGCCACATGGCGTTACGTGGAAAGATGAGTGAACTAGAAGTAAGACACCTGAATTCTAGAACCTGTTCAGCCAATGCCTAACATGACTGTTTGAAACCTTACTTTTCCTAATTGGCCACAAATATCTATCTGTAAAATGAGTATAGCTGGACTTCATGAGCTAAATCCCATAGACTGGACTATACAGCATGTTACAACTCTGGAAAGTAGATTTTGAGACAGTTATTAAGTACGCCTTCAGGAGTAACAGTTTGGGAAGTGAGATGAAAAGAACAAGAATGGGTGGTTGAGCTGTGATGCCGGACCAGGGGATGCCTCAGCCGACTCTACTGAAAGTTCTAAAGCTACGCTGGCCCTTCAGAGTAGTTCCAAGTTAGGCTGCCGCAGACAAGCCCTGACTCTGGGATTGACCAGCCACTGGATAATGGCAGAATGGTGTGTAACTTTGAGCAAAGTGGCTCTATGAGTGGCACAGTCCCTAAAGTGGCTGATGCCAAAAGTCACTGGCCAGTATCAACTCTCAACATCAAGGAAAAGAAATCTTTGGAGGGAGCCCTGAGTGGCTCTTCACAGGGTCCTTGACAAGGAATCTCACAGTTAGTCATATTCTGTCCTGTTCATTTACATACTACTTCTCTTCCCTACCCCAACTCTGTTTTACCTATATGAAATTACTTACAGATTCTTGAACTTGCCCTAAAAATGTACTTTCTTACCAATCCCTGGTTCTACTACTTCTGTGGTCTTAATTTAGGTATTATGTCTTCTGGATGCTTTCTAGAACATCCCAGTTGTGGTCTAAATTTCCTATTGTGTGCTCACTATTTTCATGCATCAGACTCTCCTATTGTGCTAAATTCTATTTTCATGAATCAGACTCTTCTTAACAATATATTAAATAGGGCTGGGGATTTAGCTCAGTGGTTAGAGTGCTTGCCTAGCAAGTGCAAGGCCCTGAGTTCGATCCCCAGCACCAAAAAAACTCAAATATATATATATATGTACATATATATATATATTTGAGTATATATGTACATATATATAAGATATTAAGGTTACGTACTGGGGTTTTAGTCATTTGTCTAGCACATGAGCTACATATAGAAAATAACAAATGCATCTTTGTTTAAAAAGATAAATGACTACAAGAATTTCAAATAATAATTTAGAATGAGATTGCAAATATCTCCGTCTGAAAGTTGAATAAACCATCCCGAAAAGTGAAAAGATAGAAAAAGGAAGGAGGAAGAGAAAATATCTATTTAGGAAGCACATTTTCATCATTGAATGCTCCATATAAAATCAAGGCGTACCAGCTACCTTAGGAGAACTCAGGCAGGGGCAGGGTGGGGGAGGGTTTGGGGTGGTGGGTTTAGAGCTATCTAGGACTCACGATTGTTTTCAATACTTTGTTTCTTAGTGTTATATTCTAATCTCGAAGTTTGATTTCTTCTTTTCTGCTGTTGGTCTCTTTTGACTTTAGAAGTCAAAAAAAGAAGGAAAACAAAAAGTTTTAAGCATGTTTTCATTATTGTCTAACCTATAAGCAGAAATCTTAAATTAATTGTGCAAAGAACTTGAAGTGCCTCTTGTTCCAATCCTTCAGGTATTCTAGCCAGACCAGCTTATTCATGAACTACTTCTTGGTGGGTTTTCATAGCACTTTTTCTTTCCGTCAAGTGCTTTCAAATGCTTAATCCTCTTTATCATTAAAACAGCCCAGTGTGGGCTCTGCTAATGTCTACGTTTTTCATACAGTACAAGATAGTTGGCCAAAAAGCCAAAAAACAGTGTAAGTTCACACGCTTGGGTAGAACCTACTTCCAAGCCCAGTTCTTTGAAGTCAAAGTCAATTATCTTTCCTCTTTTTTTTTTAACCTATCTTGAATGAGCGTCTTATCATGTTATTTCAAATTCAACTGTTAGCGACATATTTATTTGCTATTTATAGATTTTGATGCTCGAAGTATTAAAAGATAAATATTCTTAAATGAAATGCATGTGTAATAAATAAAAGTAGGAAAATAGTAGCAACCATGATATCTAATGATTTAAAATTGTCATCATATCTACTTTTTCAAAAACTCCTAAATACTTACCATTATATCCATATTACAGATGAAAAAATCAAGGCTCAGAAGAGTTGAGCTCCTTTCTCCAGACCGATTATGGAGAAAACTACAATTTGAACTCAGTTCCTTCTGGCTCCAAAGTTTCTCATCTTTAAACTATATTCTCTATTATATTCATCTATCTTCCAAATTTCAGACTTTCATCCTCCTTCACACTTAGAAAATAGCATCAACAAGTTTAAATCTGTCCAAATTGCTCTGGTCCCTTGTGGGAACTGAAGTCAAGTCCCCACCTGCCATTCTAAGTGAGATTGCTAGATCGAGAGCTATGCATCATTTAAGATCATTAGTGTAAAATCAATAGCTGCAGGAAATAATTGTAGCTATTCCTGCGACCTTGCCCCCTGTGGTACTTCATCCTTGAAGGTTATTTAATTACAGTCCAAGCACGATGGGTTAGCTGTGGAGAAGTGTATAAAGTAGAATTGACACAATAGCACAGGGAAACAATTTTCACTCCCAGCATCGTGAAGTACGGCTCAGGAAAAGAAGGACTCGAAATACTTGGAGCCAGAATTCCTAAGCTTCTCTGAAGTGATGTTGCTTTGCTGGTGGTTAGATCTTCCTCAGCATTGTAAGAAAGGAGGTCTGTGCCACAGGTGGGAAGTTATTATTTAGTAAATATTTGGAAGACTATTGTATACTAAGCCCTCAGCTTATAATAAAGCCTAATATGAGATCAATTAACTTCCAAGAGGTCATATTTGAATAAAGACAAACGACCCGTAATTATGCAACTTTGTATGTTTAGGCTACTAAAACAAAATAAAATAGATGGGGTGTTTTAAGCAACAGAAACTTATTTCTAACAGTTCTGGAGGCTGAAGTCTAAAATCAGGATGCCAACATGGTTGGTTTCTGGTGAAAGGCGTCTTCCAACTATCAAACTACTGACATTTTTATCACTACATAAAGTACAGAGGGCCAGAGAGCTTTCTGGAGTCCTCCTCTAAAGGCACTAATGTCATTCATGAAGGATCCACCCTCACTGCCTCAATGTCTCCCAAAAGTCCCACATTTTAGCACTATCACATTTAAGTTAGGATCCCAACATAGGAATTTCCATGGGACACAGCACTCAGTCCATTGTACAACATAAGCCAGGTGTCTTCTGATTTGACAGCTGCACAGCATCATAGCAGGAAATATCTTCCAACTATCTCAATTCTGTCCAATCTTATAAATTTGGCAGAGCTTGTAAATTGAAGGATTTGTCCCAAGACATCTCTTTCCTAAATTCAGGTGACAGCCTGACGTTCTACTCCAGCACACCAGGTTTTGAGTGCCGTGATTCACATTTCTTTGCAGTGTTTGCTTTGCTTCCGATATTTGGGATCATTTTACACCTTTCAATTTAATACTGCTGCCAATCTGTCCTCATAGTATACTTAACTACTTAGTTTCAGACATGAATTCAGAACTCACCTTATTGTAATTCACAAAACAGTAAAAACATCCATTTTATTCAATCATTTCAATCGATATTTATTGAAAATGTAGTAAGAAATGGTATGCCCAGCTGTAGTTTTTTTTATTAAAGATCTAAATAAATAAAATATAAAGCATATTTCACTATCAGAATGAATTCTGGTTTTATTTAATATAACAGACAATTTCAGTGTTCCCTCCAAGTGCCATGTATTATTTAAAATACCATTGATACAACAGGAAATGGAACAGATAAAGTTATTTGTCCTGAGGAATTTACATTCCAGCTGTGGAGACAAACAACAAGCTAGAGAACTAAAAAGAGAAAATAAATAAATAATTGACTCTCTTTAAAAGTTCTGCTAAAAATACAGTGAATTAATAGGATCAGTGGAAATATCCAGGAGGAATTTTCCTCAGACATCTCCCTGAACTTCCCTTGGTGATCTCACCCGGCAAATGGGTCCAGCTGACACGCAAGATGCTCCTGTAATCCCCGAAGTCCAAGTATGTCTATATTTGCAGAGGACTGTGCAAGAACTTCAGCTCCTTCGTTGGACCTGCATTTTCCTTATTCTTCCCACAAAGTGTTAATTTCTCATTCTTTTTTTAATAATATATTATGCTGTCACACTTACAGTAAAACTGCTTCTCTGCCAGATAATCATATTGATCCTGGAAGCAGTTTGAAAGGATCATAATCTTAAGGGTAAAGTCAAAAATTGATTTTCTAATGAGCAAGATTTAAAGCCACTAATACCACAGGTACAAGTAGCAGAGTGGGGGTAGTCTGTGGTATGCAATAGAAAAAAACAGTGATTTGAGTTATTTACCTGCAGTTATCTGGAATCAAATGTCTAACAAAAAGCTTGAGAGACCATAAACAATTCAGCAGAAGTCAAATGTATAAAACTATAAAGCTGGTTGGTTGTTGGCAAGTGCATTTGAGCACACTAAAAGGAAGAAAATGAGCAAAAGTTGAAATGGTCAGCTAAGGTTTTTGTTTTCATGTTTTCAGGAACTAGAAAGTTTTTATTACTGGAGGAAGAAACTTTGGGGATGGCAAAGTGATATCCTGTGTGATATCACTTTGCCAACAAAATACGAGCGAAATTGTTCAAATCAACTTTTCCAGTCTCTGGAAATTAGCCAAAGGATTGCAACAGTCTGAGAAACATTTATTAAAAAAAAAAAAAAAAGCTTCTCAATCTCAGCAAGAAAAGTGGAGATTTGTGACACTTTATCACAGTGTATTTTCACTCCTTCTCACCACCACCATGGCAATTTTACAAACCAAGTCTTGCAACCACAGGACAGACAGGATTTGCATTACTTTACAAAGCTCCATTTCCACGGCACTGTTACTATTTGATGGACCACAGTTTCCTGATAGAGCCCCATTCAAAGGCTTGGACGTTATTTGAACAGACGCAAAAACCATCCAAGAGCAAGAAGCATGTCCGAAACATTTAGGAACACTAATCAGCTGCTGCTGTCTAAAATCCCAGCTACCTAAGTCTATGGGGAGTTTGGGGACAACCAGAGCTGAGCTAAAAATTCACAAGTAATGCCTGGGGGAAAAGATGCTCGTGAGGAGCCTGGAAAATTCTACTGTGTTCTTTAGAAATTAAAAGGCCAAGTTCACAGGCAGCACTGTGCATATGTTTAGGAGACACAGAGGAGGATCAGTCTCTAACCTCAGCATGCCCCTGAATCCCAGAGGAAGAAGAAAAGGAAGACTCGAGCAGATTGGTAAATTGCTAAAGATTTAAGGCGTGTTTCATAACACAGAGCCTTTCAACAGATGGGGAAAGACTGACAGACACCAGAACCCTAGAAAACTCCCTGACCTGTCCTTAACCAGTCACTAAATAAATACAGACTTCATGACAATGCACTGAAAGACACACAGACTCAACAGAATTTGTTCAGAAAAGTCATTCAACAAATACTGGCAGAAATAACAACAATAACAACACAGCAATGACAAATCCTGAGAAAGAGCAACATATGATTTCAGAATCACCATATTATACAAAATGTTCAGATTTCAACAAAAATTTTTCAGCGTACAAAGGAACAAAAAACAGATTGTCCACACAAAGGAAAACAGTCATTTAAAACTGACACGGAGAGTTCCTAATTCTTAAACTTGGTAAACAAATGTTTTAAATCCATTACTACAAACACATGTAAAGAATGCAACATGTATGAAACATGTTTGAAAAGTATAAAACTGACATCTCACCCAAACCGAATAGTATTAGTAATAGAACTACTTTTAAGAGAACCAAATAGAAGTTATTAAATTAAAAAGTACAAAAACTGAAAGGAAATATTAAGTAGAGAGATCTAAGAACAATTTTGAGGTGGCAAAATAATCAACAAACTTTAAGGCAGGTCATTTGAGATTATCTTTCTGGAAAATAGATATCAAAAGAATGGAGAAAAACACACAGAGCCTCAGAGATACGTGTTATAGTATGAAGCATACTGATGATATACATGCATAATGAGCATCTACGAGGGAAGGAAATTACGAATTGTGCTGTGATAAACATGGGTTGTACATAGCACTGTAATATGATGTCTTCAACTCTTTCGAGACACATGAGCCTAAATATGCTGTTTTCTCTTATATGAGAATCCCAAATTATAAACAAAGAACAGTATAAAAGTTAGATAATAGGAAGTAGGAAGATAGATCTTTCTCAAAGGGGAAGGGAATGAAGAGATGGGGAAGGTAGGGGTGAAAATGTGAGGAGAGAAAAGGAATTAAGATGTGTTATGTACATGTACCAACTCCACACAAAGAACGTAAACATTATGTACTAATAAAAAAAAAATAGACAAAAGGTGAGAACAACTAATGTCCAGGAGAAAAAAAAAGTTTAAAAAGGAAAAGCAGAGACACACGGACCGAAGTACAAAATACCTTTGGAAAAATGATCACTTTAGAAAATTTCCCAAATTTACTGAAAACTATTAACCTATGCATTTAAGGAATCCTAATTAGTATAAATTTAAGTATACTCAGACCTAAAAATAAAAGTCAAACTACAAAGAATCTGTAGAACAACATGAGAATGACTTAATGTAAATAAGAGACTAACATAACATTAAGAGCTGACTTCTTACCAGAAACCATGGGCACAAGAAGGCAGTTAGACATTAGTATTAATATAAACTAGAATCTTTTATGTTAAAATAGCAGTTGTAATCCCCAAAGCAATAACCAAGAACACAACTCTCAAAAAATAAAGAAATGACAAAAGAATCAAAATAGTTCACTAGAAAAAATGTATTTAACATGAAAGAAAACAGTAAAAGGAAAGCAGAGGAACAAAAAGATACAGATGAAATAAGCAGTAAAATGACAACTCTGTTAAATATAAATGGATTAAATAATCCAATCAAAAGACAAATTAGAAAAACAATTAACAGGAAACCTGACCCTATCTGTTGGAGATGCACTTTGAATCCAAAGAAACAAATAGGTTGAAAGTAAAAAAAAAAGGGAAAGGAAAATATACTGCAAGCCATCATTAAGAGAGTCTGGTTAACTAATATCATGTGATATTAATTAATCAGGTTTGTAATGTCATGCAAAATCACCTTTAAGAAAAAATGTCAGTACAAAGTTAAAATTTTATAATAATAAAGCTGTCAGTTCGGTAGAGATAATAATTATAAACACATATATACATAACAACTGAGCCTCAAAACATGAAAGTAAAAGCAAAAGAATTGAAGAAACTGCCAATTTTAATAGTATTTGAAGATTTTAAAACATTACTTTGAAGAGTTAATAAAGCAGTAGATAAAAAAACCAAGATTATAAAAAATTTTAACATTGTCAGTAATAAAATATTTGACAGACTTCTATAGAACACCCAACACTAGCACAATATATATTACTTTTAAGTGTACATGGAACTTTATTTAGGATATATTGTACCCTAGTTACTAAATAAATATTAATAAATTTAAGAGAATTTGCACCATACAGATTATGTTCTTGATCACAATGGACTTAATTAAATGTCAACACCAAAAATAACTTTCACAAATGCATTGCAAAAATATTTGGAGATTAATAACACATTTTTCAATACCTTTACATTCAAAAGAGAAATTATAAAACTAAAAATGTCTTTACATGAATAAACAAAAATATAACACATGAAAATTTAAGAATGTTGCTTAATTGGAGGGAAAATACTTTCAATGTCTATATTGTAAAACAAGATGGATCCCAAATCAATAATATAAGAATATATATTACATGATTTGAAGAGCAAAATTAAAGAACCATGTTAGGAAGCAAGAAGGTTGACTCTGTAGGGAGAAAGAGGATCTGGGGAAGTGGAGAGAAGAGAGGTCAGGGGGGCAGAGACAGTAAAAATAATCAGCATGTGATATGTATATGTATCAATCCCCCAAGCTGAATATAATGGCTATATATTGCAAACATATACTCACAAAAGAGAAAGCCAAAATACATGAAAGTGGAAAGGAAGGAATAATAATGGTTAGAATAAAATTTTGTTAAATATAAAAGAGAAAAATGATAGAAAAAATAATGAAAACCAAAGAAAGTTCTTTGAAATGATCTGCAGAGTAACAGACACACATGAAGAACTAGGACTGAGAAAAGGCCCAATTAGAAGTGAAAAACTAGAAGTATTGCAGACAACTTCATGCAACAAATTTAACAACTTAAATGAAATGAAAATTCCTACACATTCACAATATACCAAAAATCAATTCAAAAATAAATTAAAAATCTGAATAGAATTCTAAGTGAAAAAATGAATTAATAATGAAAAATCTTTTCACAAAAAGAAAAGCCTAGTCCCAAATGACTTCACTGATAACTTTTATGAAAGATTTAAAGACAACCACTATATTTAATCTTCTGGAAAATAGAAAATAAAGAAATATTCTGTCCAAACCATTCTGCAAAGCAACAGTACCCTGATATCAAACAGACAAAGATATAAGAATCACAGTATAGTATCCTTGAAGAATAAATATGAAAAACTTTTTAAAATAGTAGTAGAGCAAGCCTAACTACATAAACATGATTACACATCATTTCCAAGGTATATGAAGTTTATTTAACATCCTAAAATATATCACTAAAGCAGTACTGGATGAAGGAGGAAAAAATAACAGGCTCATCTCAGGTGTTGGAAAAGCACTTTAAAAATTACAACACTCATTTATGACAAAAAAAAAATCACTACATATCACGGGTAGAAGAAAACATGCATGATACAGCCAGGAACATGATTAAGGTTATCTAAATCCCCCCCAAAATCCTATAGAAAGTATCATATTTAACAGGAAGCGCCATACTTAATTTCAAAAAGCTAAATACTTTCTACTTAAGGTCAAGAACAAAACAAAGAAGTTCATTCTTAATCTATATAACAGAAGTTGTAGGCTCTAGTGCAATCAGGCAATTAAAACAATTTAAAAACAATATTGGAAAGGGAGAATAAAATCTATTTTTGTGGTACAGCTTGGTACATAAAAACTTTCTGTGGAAGCCACAAAAATATATATGTATATAATTATATAAAGATACATAATTACATGTAATGTAAGATATATAGTATATAACAAAAATGTACATGTATATACCTTTTATGTCAAAGCATAAAAGTATAACAGAGTTATAGTATAAAAGTTCAATATACCTAGTCAGCTACATATTTTTACACACTAGTAATGAACAATCCAAAATTGAAATTAAGGAAGCAATTGTATTTGTAATAGCATCAAAAAGAATAAACTGATTGTGATGGTGAGCTACTATAATCCCAGTAGTCCAGGAGGATGAAGTAGAAGGATCAAAGGTGCAAACCCACCCTTGGCAAGTTAGCAAGAACCTGTCCTCAAAAAATAATAAAACAAAATAGCAAAAAATAACATAAAATTCAATAAAATATCTAGCCATAAATTTCATAAAGTTTCTCCCCACAAATGACAAGCAGATCATTATATTTATACGGGAAATGGAAAACACCAAGATTAGCCAAAACAGTTCTCAAAAATATCAAAATTGGACAGCATTCACCTCATGAATTCAAAATATGTTAGAAAGCTACAGAGATCAACTATGCTGGTAACCTAAGAATATACACATTATTCACTAACAAAAAGATAAGAGAGAAGAAGTTGAACCCAACATTCGAAGTTAACTGACATTGGACAAGAGTAAAGGTAATTCATTGAGAAAAGGTTAACCTAGCCAACAAATCACCTCACACACTCCCTGAGTCCATTAAACTATAGTCAAATATTTTTAGTGAAACAGATCTTAGTATTGTTTGCAAAAGTTGATCAAGACACACAACAGTCAGAAGTCAGAAGTTGGATAATAAGATGATGCGAAGTCATAGCTTATATGTTTCTTAAACTTTTCCCAATGCTCCAATTTTTTCTTACTGAGAAATATACTTTGGTGCCTATGTGTGTTAATTACCTTTGTTTTACTGTAACAAAATACCGAGACCATCAATTTATAAAATGAAAGGTTTTTTTACTCATAGTTTCAAAGGTTTGAAACCACTGTTAGTTGGCCCCATTGCTTTGGGCCTGCATTAAGACTGTGCGTCATGATATGAGCACATGACAGGGCAGAACCACTCACCACTCACTTCACGGAGTGGAGGCAAAAGAGAGGGAGAGCGGTGAAGGTCTCACAATTCCCTTCAAAGGCACATTTCCAGTGACCAAAGATCTCTCACCATGCCCAACTCCCAAAGGCTCCACCGCCTCCCCAAGGTGCTACCATGAGTAATAAGCCCTCCACATCCTGGACTTTAGGAAACACTCAAGATCCAAACCATGGCAGTGTGTAAGCATTAAGGTGGACTAAGTGCCTGTTTTTGAAATTGACTCATTCATTTCAAAACTCAGTTCATCATTTGCTTAACTCTGTGACTTTTGCTGTTACCTAACTTGCCCAACTCCATTTCTTCACTGGTAGAATAGTAATAGTAACAGGCAGTCTTGAGTCCTCTTTCATGAGTATCTTTAGTTATGCTGCCATGGCTGTCTCAATGTTTTGAATCAGTTCTACACATCTAAATTTCATGGTCATTTTGACATTGGGGAAGAGCCAGAATTCTTACAGTGTGAGTCCAGTGAATTGTGTAGATGAGGACACACTAGTAACATTCTTACAAGCTTGCCTTTCCCTTGCATGGCACCCAGCAGCAGCATTAACTGCAGTTTTGAGCACACCTTGTAAACACACTCAAAAGGAACCTTCCAGAACTGCTTCAGAAAGTGAGATAAGTATGTTCAAAGTGAGAGAGGAGGAGTCTTTTGAGGGAATCAAGAGTAATGTGATTTATATCATAATAATTTTTTAAATGTAAACATTCATATTTTTGGATCACTCGTTTCACATACCTACACACACGATTACACTCTTTCCAACAAACAACATTAGGTGTGGTTTGAGGAGGAAAGAAACAGAAACGCAAAGAGAAACAGAGAGAAGATGCTTCTTATGCAAGATAGAGTTAACCCATCTCTTCCAGTCAGTCTTCTGAGGGTGCTGGCATACCATCAAGAATATTCCTCAAAAAGAAAAAAATAGAAGAAGAAGAAGAAAGGGCAGGAATAGGACAATGCTGGTGGTGTGGGAATGAGACAGCAAAGCAATTAAAGCTAAGTTATGCAGAGTTAGTGCATTTGTTATGTTTTATTTTTGGTAATGGCTGTGCTCAAACTGAGAAAAAATGTCTCAAGTTGACTAAGACCCACTTTGGAAAGTCTTCTCTTGGCTATATCCTCTGTGCCATCTGAATTAGTGCATTTTCTGGGAGGAGAGATGACAGCAGGAAAATCAGTGTTATCATACAAACTGATCTGAAGATTTTGAGATCAAAGAGTAAGGATTCAGTTTGTTGACCAAGAAGACTTGGCAGAATTTGGGAGTTCAAGGTCTTCTGCTTCACAGCAGTCTATTCATAGTCCTTGTCCCAGTGTTCAGGGTACAAACTGAAGAACAAAGAAGTCCCACAGAACCCCGGCCTATGCTCAGTTTGGCTTAGTGTATTGGCCTGTCAAGTCGCCCGCTCTGCAGACAGGCCACACCCGGGTTTCTGTAGATTTGAGAGCCAAGAAACTTAAAACAATAAAGCCTTCTGTTCTCCTAGAAATTTGTTTATGGTTGCTACAGTTTGAGTGTCCCTAGCAAAACATACGTGGCATTCCAAACCCCATCGTGAGTTTGTAGGAGGTGGAACCAAGTGGAACTTTTAAAGGATGATCAGGCCATGGGCACTCAACATGAATGAATGGATCGATGGGGGAATGCATATCTCAAGTGTGAGTCTATTATAAAACTCACACTGGTCCCCCCTTGTATATGTGTCTCTTTTACCATGTGGCACCCTAAAGCACTATAGGACTCAGCAGAATCCTGACCAATAAGCAGGTCCTCACCAGAAACTAAACAGATGCTGACATCATGCTTTTGGACCTCCCAGCCTCCAGAACCATGAGCTAACTAAACTTCTATTCATTATAAATTGCCTGGTCTCTGTATTTTGATTCACCAACAGAAAATAGACTAAGCTAAATTTAACATTAAAAAAAAAAACCTTTATTTAGCTAAAAATCTCCTTGTTGCCATAGAAATGACTTTGCCTTTGCCACTGCTCAGCCCGTTGAAATACCCTTGCTAAATAAAGAAGGGACTAGATTGGCTAGAAAGGAGCTTTGAACTAGCTACATTGCAGAATGTAGAGCCAGTATAGTGGGAAAGGATAGAGTCCCATGATCATTTGTTGTTGTTTTTTTTAAATTTCATTTAAACTGGGCATTTAGGAGCTTTCTAATCACATGTAACAAAAACTTCAAAAGTGCTCACCTAGATGGAAATTTAAGCAGATGAGAACATCCAGATAAAAAAACAGCATGCAGAAAGATCTAAGTGAAGATGGGAATTAGAGTGCTGTATACACCCAGTGCTGGGATTTGGGATTTAAGATTGTAACCTGACAATTATAATCTGGAGAAGTGAAGTTTACACTCAAGAAAATGAGGACAAAAAAGTCGAAATGCCAGATTTCTGGGCAGAGGGGATAACAGGAAATTGTCAAGAGATCTTGATGGTGTTCTCCAATGTTTGTCCTTTTGTCCCATGAAGTAGAAAAGGCTGATTTTCAAACCTCTGTGGAAAATAGGGTGCAGGCTCTGACTATTTTGTCAGAGTGGATTTGCTGTTCCCAGGCTGGAATTATTTATACGAAAGTGCTTCAGCAATTCTCAAAATAGTTAGCAGGTGCCTGGACATTCTTTATAAATGGCTAGAATTGGGGACAAGATACAGGATTCTGATATGTGAAATACTGTTCGACAAATGAGACAAAAAGATGTGAGATCACCAGAGTAGAGTGTTGAAACTTTATCTGCTGCTGTGTGTGACTTCTACCGTTGATAAACAAAAGGTACATTAATCAATCAGTGTGTTTTGTGGGGCTAAAGAGATGCTGCCAGGTTTCATTTTTACAGCTCCTATCATGTTTTCCGTAAGAAGTAAGCTATACATTTTCAATGATCTTGGATTTATTTCTGGTTAGGTCATTAGATGCTGCCAGGGAGTTTTCTCTGAGATTTAAATTGACAGTAAAATTTACAGTCATTTCCAATGCTAATGGGACTCAGCTGTAAGTTCAGGGTTTCATTCAGCCACATTCAAAATCTGGGTTTAGTAGAGAACATGGTAGACTGCTAATATTTTTGTTACTGCTTCCCACTGTAAAATTAATTTTCATGATTCATAGAAAAGATAGCAAGTTCAGAGGCAAGAATTTTAAACCACACCCATACTTAACAATCTGAACCGCCTAAGAGTGTTCTCCATTATTGTGAGGATTGTTTTATTCCCTCTCCTGCTTCCACACTATCTCTTTGTAATGGCCTAAAGTCCTTTTAAAATATCAAATTTATTAGTGAGTAAATAAGTGAATAAAATTATGAATAAGTTACAGGGGAATGAGTTTACCTTTTTGTATATTATATTTTATATTGCATTCTTCACCAAATATAGCAAATATTACTTATACATACTGTTACTTCATTCCCTTTTCATGTAACCTTAAAAGAAAAACAATTAACATGTAGCTGTATACTAATATTATGTCAGTTTAAATAGCTGTATAACGTTCTGTTGAATAATGAGTTTAACTTGCCTGTACTACAGATTGGAAGGCTTTCCACTATTTCTTATTATATTACTAGCAACACTAGGAATATCTTTATTTATAAAAATAAATATCATTGTTAATATGTGCATAATCATACTGTAAACATATTCCTATCCTCATGTAGATATCTTCACAATGGTCTTATAAAAACACATTTTCCTAGTCTTTTGCATTTTTTTTGTGGACAGAGTTTGCAGGCTTATATTTTACTCCACTGAATAGTTTGTTTTGTTTTTGTTTGCTTTAAGGAAAATTTTCAACTCTTTACATATTATTAAAATATTATACATTGTATTACCCAGAAACGTTTAGAGGTCATTACATGCTCTGGAACCTGTGATAAGATTGAAATTTAGACAAATAGCTTTTCCCATATGCCTGGCTGACTTCCAGAGAGAAAATTACTTGACTAGGTGAGAGGCGAGGTAGAAGGCAGGTATTATTTGAGTTGACACATTTTATACATGTGTCAGTATACTAGTTTGCTAGAAAAGGAATAAATTTTGGACACTTTCCCCCTAAGAAAAGTTTTAGAAACTTTTTCTTATGCCTAGATTGTAACGTTGTTCACAATAAACTACTCTCCGCTGCTGAGAAACTTTCTTACTATTTGAACTGACTGTGTGACATAGAGGTTAACACAAATGCTCTATTTGTTCTTCATTCAAACATTGGCTTAGTATCTGATCCCAAAATTAAGCACAAGGAACCTGAACTTAAATATGTTGGATTAGTTATAAACCCACATGTTTCGTGTTTTACTGTATTATCACATAACAATTACAGATATATAAACAAAATTTTAGTTTTATAATACATAGACTGGTATGAGAAATACAATTTATGAATGTTATAATGACTGTGTTAGAAAATCAAAAACACTAGGTTTGCAAGTACCATCAAAAGGGTGGGATGCAAACTGAGGAAAGTTAGTTGCTATGTTACTTTTCAGGTAATTTCCAATCCCACCAAGTATCTGATAACTATAGTATTATAACACATTACATGGTGTTCTGAAGACTTAATTTTATTCATCTCTTTCTCGCATTTGGCGGCCATCTCCTTGAAGACAATAATTTTATGTTTTCATTGCTGTGTGACTTTATATGTATCATGATTTATCCCAAGTGTCATAAAATACTCATGAAAAATTTAAGGCAATCAAACAAATCTAGCAATGTCTGGTAGCAACAGTGTCAAACCATGCACTGAGCAAAACAGCAGTGACACTTCAGCTACCCTAATATGACTATTAGATAATCAGGCAGAGGAATGGAGTTACGTTAAGTAAACTTACCCAAAATAAAGAACCATGTTTTACCTTTTTAATTTCAAAAGTTAAATAGAAAATCAAATCTAGCCACTTATATTATTATATGAGAATAAAAGCTAAACAGTCTTTAAATCATGAAGTACAAAAATTGGTAGCCCATTCACATTAAACAAATGCTAGGTTTTAATTAGTAGTCAGAATCAAGAACACATTCTTCAATTACACAAAAAATTTCCACTCATTCAAGTTAAATTAACAAGCTCAACAAACTAAAATTAATGAAAAAATGAACCAAAGATCGCTTCATTCAGGATCAAGAAGTACTTATTAAACAATGAAAAAGCACCATCTTCTGCTAGATATTTGCAATGTAAGCAAATATCGTTACAGCAGCTTAGCGTCTGACTCCACTTTAAAAGTTCGATCCCTTTCACAGCTAATGTTTCCTTACTGAGATTATTTTCTTCGGTGGAGAACATAGGGGAAAACAGTCTAAGCACAGATGTGCTCTATTGGGGTGGAGTTTGAAAATGTTAGGGAGTTTCCGCTTCAGTTTTGTACCTTTTTAGCAATATGGGCAGGACATTCAACTGTCTCCAACTTCCAGAGAGTATTTTAATATTTTATCCCTGTTCTCCACAGATACCTTAGTTCTTCCTATTTTGCAACCACTTTCTTCCTCACTGTCTCCCGTTTCTTTGTCTCAGATGAACTTGCCCTTTGAACTTGGGCTTTTAGTCTATGAGCCTCAGTTCCTAAGGCCTCATTTTGGATGTCAGTCTCAGCCCCCAGAATCTCCTCCAGGAATTTCTTGTACTTCAGGAATTTATCACTGATGGGGATCAGTGATAAACTACAAAATTATATATAATATATACACACATATATATATTATATGTATACATGTATATATGTATACATAGATTTCAGTTTAAATGTTCATTTTTAATTTTTACTGTTACTTAAGTTCACAGCAAACCATAAATGCTCAGAAGTGAAGCATTCAAATCCTGAAATCCTCACTTTTTCAAAAAGAAAAACAATGATCATTAGCATAAACCAATATATATGAATTAAATAAGGATTACAAAGTGATAAGCACCACTAGACACTTGTTTTGTACATCTTCTTAAACAGACGTGTGGGTACTCAGCAATGAACTTGGTTTCCCCTTGCTAGAATTGTTTTTCTTTTGGTGCTGGGGATTGAACTCAAGGTCTTGAGCTTGCTAGGTAAGCGCCCTACCACTCAGCTAAATCCCCAACCCCTAGAATGTTTAATAAGTACATCAACAACACAAGATTCTATAAGGTTCAGAAATAGATAAGAAATAAATACAGGCCTTCCGATTTCTACACAAGATGCCTTCACAATCTAGTATTCCTCCAATATAACCCATCACCCACTCAAATTCCTTTAAATTGCTGTTTGTGAATACCTTCCCTGAGAATTGCCTTCATTCTAAGTATCTCTTTCAATTAGTTAAGAGTTGCAAGGAAAAAAAAATCTCTTACCTTAGCAAAGTTAATTTTAGCTATCACAAACCATGTTCAGAATGCAAAATTTTAATGAAGGCTGCTGCTGTGGAAAGCATGAAGGGCTTCTTGGGGGAGAAAAGCAACTGAATTAAATTCTCCTTCATGACCTTGCAAATTTGCAAAGTCAGTTCACCTCTTATAATCTTGGAGTCCTCATCTCTAAAACGGATATAAGAATGGTTTCTTCCTATAAATGTACATAATGGGACATAATAACTGACACACACTAGGTTCTTTAAAATGGAAAAAATAGCTATTTTTCATCCTTATTACTTTTAACAGTGGCTCTGCAGCTGAGATATGTTTTGGTCAAAAGGAAAGCACCATATATTCTTAATTTGTAAGCTTTTTTCTTAATTTTTTTTTATTTTCCTGAAACACTGAGTTCCTGCTGCTTTTTTCTTCAAAGGACTATTTGATTACAATTTAAAATACTGTACATAGATGAAGAAAGCAATCTTAACCCAAACAATTTCTCTGACTTGATCACCTATATTAAAGGGATTTTTTTATCCTATTAATTCAATTCATTTTTTCTTGGAAAGGTAATGTAGCAGAATAGAGAGAATTGTAAAATCTTGTGCCACACTCCCTCCATGGTCTCCATGGGCGCTAAGATTTTAGGTCATCTAACCTTTTTTGTTTTAGGTTCATCTAAGGCAAAGTGGAGATTCTGGTAGTATTTCTTCATAGGGATTTTGTTATAACTAGATTAATCAGTATTTTTAAAGGAGCTACAACAAAGCTTGCTTGAAATTAATAGTTAACCAAAAATGAGTATGATAGATTTAAATTGTGAGAACTATAGTATGACTTTCTGTACTGTATTGCCTGTGTACAATCAAGATTCTCAGCAGGAAAGGGTGGGGAAAGGAGGAGAAAGTAATCAGAGAATGCAGCCTTCAGAATTATCCAACCTGAGTTATTTTAAATAAGTATTCCAGAAATATTCATCTGAGATGTAGACATGTAATTCTATATTCACTCAGCTCAAAGGCAGACCTGAGAGTTGAAGTCATATTGATTGCCAACTCTCAAATTGCCTGGTATGCTTTGTTTCATTGTTATCTGTCTCAGTTCATGTGTCTGTCAAGAAGTTCAAAACTTAACCCCTTTGTGGGTTGAGCCTAGATGTGTACCAGTACCACAAGTTCTTATACTCTTTGCAGATCTAGGGTGCAAAGATTGCAGATGTAATTAACTCCAGAGCAGGATTTCTCAATTGCAGCACTAATGGCTTTTGAGGCCAGATAATGCTTCACTGTGGGTACTTGTTCTTTGCATTGTGAGAGAGATAACAATGTATCTGGTCTCTACCCACTAGTACTAATATTATCCCTGTCTCCCCATTATGACCACAAAAAATTTCTCCAGATGCTGCCAAATATCACCTGGGAGGCAAAATTTCATCCTGTCAAAATCAGCTCATCTACACATAAAAAATGGTTCTAGTAAGTAAAAAATTGAATAAACTACAAGGGACTGTAAAATATGTTTAATATAATTAATCATATTCTCTATATAGAAAAAATCTTAAATAAAAATCACCAAATAGAATTAACCAAGATATTAAAATATTAACACAACCTAAACAAATAATGTGGACACTAACGTTTAAGGATGGTTTGACATAAAGAAATCTTTTCATTCAAGACATAATGTAGGCAGGTCAAATAAGAATAAAAGGATTTAATAATATTGCAGTTCCTTCTGGAAGAATATTTTCTGGGGTGTGAAAATTTTGTTTAAAGAAAAAAATATACATGTACATTTATTTACGTATAGATAGTAGAATATTTTCACAATATAGTAAAATGACTCTGTGCTTTATTTATTAATTAAAACACTTATGAAATGTTTCTATCAGTATATATACTAATACAGATGAGAAGTATAGCAAGTTATATGTGGTAAACTAAGAGTCACAAGAAAAATCAAAATGAGAATTGTTTCATAATGTCCAGCCATGCTTATTTAGTAGGCTGATGTATTAAGTAAATATCAGACTGAGGGATGGTTTTGATCACATCAAGGTCATTGGTGACCATGACATGAAGAATTCCAGTAAAGTGGCACAATAGGGGGCCAGAATGGCAGAGACCAGAGTGAAGAAGACGGGAAAGAGTTGAGACAACTCATGAAATGAGTAATTATTCCAAGAAATCTTACTATGAAAGCCATAAAGTGTCAATCATTAGATATTTTCTCAAAGATGGTTTTGCTGTGTTTCTGAAATGGATTAATACTAGGTTATGTTCTTTTGCTGATAGTAGTGATTCAGTGCAGAGAGAAGGCACAGGAGATATAAGAAAACAAAAGAACATGAGTAAATGAATTTTCTACAGAGATGAAATACTTAAGTGAACAAATCACACTGGGATACAGTGCACGAGAGGCGGTACTGACCATTGAGAGGAGCCCCTAACTGAGATTTCAGTAAGAAAATGTAAGTGTAGAGGTACTTACACTTGTAAATTTGTAAATTTGGTGGAAGTGAAATGAGGAAATACTTGTCAAATTGTGCTAGGAAGGGAAGTCATGAGCTGAGATAAAGGGGGTAGATCTATAGAAGTTTGAGGAAAAACAAAAGGTGATGAGACAAAATTAAAAATTATGTTGTAAAACTGTAAGGAATTTAAATCAAATACTAAAAAAGAATTATTTAATTTGAGGGACATTGAAAAGAAAGAAATGGATAAATCCGTACTTGCAGATTGGAATGTTTGTGTAATCGGGCCTGAGAAACTTCCTGTTAATAACATTCATTAAAGTGACTGGATAGAGAAGTTTGTAAACTTCAGCAGCATTGATAGATACAATAAGGAGTTTGTGAATGAGAAAATAGACAGTTACCACTTTTCATACTGTATTTGTGTTTGGTGTTATGGCTGGGCTATACTTTAAAACATTGATCAGTTTGTTTTCTGTGTAATTTCAGTATTCTTGATCTTTCAGTGGTGACCTGAGGGTCCCTTTTCTCCTTTTTTATCAGTGAAACACTCAAAAGACCATAGTCCCAAGAGCCAAGGGGAAAATTCAGGTGATGAGAAACAAAATGAATTGTCACCAGCGTGAAGGGCTTTGCTAAACGAATGAATGAGAAACTTGTACTCTAGAGTGAGTTAAGGAATGAGAAAGAACATACAGAATACTTGTTCTCTGACCAAGAAGAATGTCCAAGCTAGGAATATCCCTATAATTCAGAAAGCGTAGACATACTACCCTGCTGTGTATGTTTGATTGTCACTTTGATTCTCTAATGATCGTCAATATTTGTATTCAGATAGGTCTTGATAATATTATAAAGCACAATTTCTGCATGTATTTTTTATTTTGCACACAGTGTATCTTTTTGGTCCATCCTAAAAATAAAGACCCCACTATTTATATTTCTACAAGCAAGGAATATGACAACTGTTTCCCAAATCGGCAGAATTATTTTGAGTACTTTCTCATAAATTCTCAGTAAAAATGAACAGCTTATGTGATATTTTTGTCTTTTGTAATTAATTTAAATTTGTTTCTATATGTGGTCTATCGATGCCCAATTAGTTTAAGAAAAACAAAAGGATATTTAAAACGCATTAATACAATCATTTGGTTAATTGTGCTATTTAAATCACCTACCAGAATCTACATTGAAGTTGGTTCAAACCCTCACTTTACAGACACATACCAGGGTAGGCCAGGGCAGATACCCAAGTCACATTGTGCTTCATTTACTAAGGGTTACCTTAGGCCGGACAATTTTAATACTCACGCAAGGAGTGATGCACGGGGACGAAGTGTCATTCTCCTTAACCAGTGAACCTTCTTTTTAAACTTGTGGCCAAATATAACCATGTATCTCAAGCCACACCCAAAGCTGTTTCTCTCTCCAAGGCATCTTGGCCCGTAAGTTTTTCTCTCCAAGTCACCTTGGCAGGCAGTGTCACTGCAATGGTTTCTTCATCAGCCCTATTCCTTCCACTATGTTCTAGGAATTCTTCAATTAGTCTGAAATGCAATTTTTCACTTTCTAATGCTCTTCAATTACGCTCATTCTACTATCAACTTATTTAATATTTTTTCTTTTTAACTTTGATTACATCACTTCATTTTAATTTCTAATGTTTCTGCTGTTTCGGAGTCATAGAAATCTGCTCCCACTTTATGTGAACTTTCTCTGTGAAAGAAATAATTACATGTAAAGTTTCACATAGTTTACTCCATCACTGTTTCATTGAACAGCACCTCTGATCCTCCTCACATGGCATGTGAAGTTTTGAACGTCCTTTTGTTCATTGTGGTGGAAATGAGTAAAAATCCTCCTTGCCTGCTGAGAATATATGCTCTAGGTATTCAGAAGCTGTCAATAAATTGGGGTGAGTGAGGAGACAAAATCACTTCTGAAAGTGTCACCTACTTTTCTGACTCCAGGCTTCATTGGGGAATAGCTGTGTTTGCAACTTTAACCAGAAGCCAGAAGCCGGCACTTGCTTTCCTTTGTATTTGCTCGGCTAGGTATGTGGTGACTGAGTGACTCTGACTCTTTCTGCACCTCAGCAGTCATGCTGAGGGGTCTCCCTAGGAAGATACATCACCACTTTCCAGACCATTTGGATCAACTCACAGATGGGAAAAAGAGAAGTCAAGGAAATATCCTGGGTGGAGGGAGGGTGAGTATTTTTCCTTAATTACTCATTATACACATTTCATGTTAAACTCTTTGTTCATCTCATTGAATAGCAGCTAAGAATTATTATTTAGCCCATTTTGCAGATGAGGAAAATAAAATCTTGTCTTGGCCCCTTTAGGCTGCTATAGTAAACCCCAACAAACTCAACAGATTTTTATATTTTCTCTGAGGGAGGCTGGCAAGTCTGAGACCAAGGTGCTGACAGATTCTGTGGCTGGTGAAGGCCCACTTTCTGGATCACAGCTAGCACCATTCCCATATTTGCACATAGTCAAAGGAGTGAATCAAGATTTCAGGGCTCCATCTTATATTCAGGGTCCTAACCCCAGTTACGAGGGTGGAGTTGTTCCAAATCACCTCCCAAAGCCTTATCTTCAAGCACTGTCATATCTCGAGTTAGGATTTCAAGGTGAATGTGAGAGGACATAAATATTCAGTCCACTGTACACACATAGGTCAACTACACTGTCAAATTCCAAGGAAGATCAACTACTAGCATTGTAATTTCCCTTTTATTCTGAGCCAAATATTTTGCCTGAGGAAACAGCACTATGGATTACCTCAGCCATAGTTGGGCAGACTTTCCCGAAATTTGTAAGCAGCCTTCTTATTCCTTCCCAGGTTTATGAGACCTCTACTGAGCTCTCTCGAGGTAGCCCGCACTGTGGACAGGGAACCGTTCTCCAGCAGAGAAAGTTGTGATTCAGGCAAATATATCAAATAGGCCATATTTTCAAAGGCAAGAGATAGCCACTCACTTTGAAAATTGAAAAGTATATATCCAACCAGATTTATATATTTTATTTAGGTACCTTCACCACCAGAAGCATGTGAGCAATGTGATTGCAACATTTCATATTGCCAAATGCTGTCATGCTTTACTCTTCTGGTCATACTGGCCCATCTATATCTTCTTACTCTCTCACCATTCCTTAAATAGCCTTTCCAGGTTCATTCTGTGGGCCAAATAAAGAATATCATTCTTTAATTGAATACGACCTAAAAGATTTCAAAAGTCCCCCGAGGAGAGAAGAGGAAGGCATAAGAAGATAGATGTCACCATCAAAGACAGGAGATTGGTGAGATGGGATGGTGCAAAGGTTCTGAATTAGAGAACCACTTCGCAAGTGTGGGAACACCTGGATAGGAAGTATCATTGTCTTTAACAATATTTACTAATAAATATTGATAGGTTATTACCATGGAGAGAAAAAGAATATATAAAGAGGCAGCATAAGGTGAAAGGAATGAGTCTGCAGTTTTGTTTCTCTCGTTAGCTAACTCATTGTCCTTCGAGCCATTTGCCCTCCTTTTGTAAAGAAAGAACTGGACTAATTTGTAAGCTTCCTCCAAACTCTGAGAGAATATGAATCTAAGATAAGCATCCCTCAAGCTAGAATGCAGGAGGAGAGAAGTAGTACAACCAGATAGCACGTTTAAGTGGCAGGAGGATAAGAGAATAAATGATTGATGAACCAAAGAAAAGGAAAAAACCAGCACCTCTTGTTCTCTGAGATTTAAGGGCGAGAAAAGAATTTCTGACATCCTTTTCCGATTGAAAAGCTGTATATAAGTTTGAGATCTGATTGTTTTTTTATCGACCTTTACCTATCTTGAAACTTGTCTCATCCACTATTTTAGGGATAAAAATGCTAAAATAATTTGCTTAATACATAGTAGGTAGACAATACAGAGGTTTTCCTACTACATGTTGGCATGGAGGAAGAAATCTCAGGGGGTTTCATTGGGCTGAAGGTTTACAGAACTGCTGTTTTGGAGGTCATGAGCTGGTAGCTGTAACTGAGCAGTAGCCTAAGGACTGAGAGCAAAGGTTCTATGTAGTAAATGAAATTATGGGCTCTTTCTTCCAAAATCTTTTATTCTATTTCCGTAATAGAATAATAGAATAAAATAGCAATGAGAAACGGGATCATAAAGAATACAGAGGAGAAGACGAAGACACCAAGAAAATAACATCCTTTATAAATTCATGTGGTCCATTTGTCCTACGTACTCTGAAGGATTAGAAAATAGTGACACGACAGAGTTAAAGAAGGAAGACCTCATTTTGGGTGGGTAGCCAATCTGGAAGAGCGCAGTATCAGCTGAGCCAGGAAGAGTGAGTCGGAGCAGCCGGTTGGGCACACAGTCGGGGGCAACGACCAGCAAGCCTGAAGCACACCGTGGGCGGAAGGAGGCTGGGCGGGAACGCACCCGGCACGTCCGAGGCGACTCCACCTTCAGAACTCACGGCCCTGGCCCAAGAATGCCTGATATCACTGAAAAAGTCCTGATAAAAGTAATTTTCTTCTCAACGACTTCCTTAGGTAAGAGCTTTTGTGTATTGCTGAACTCATTATAAAACAATAATAATAATAATAATAATAATAATAATAATAATAATAATAATAACAAAACAAAAAACCACCTGGATCCTCTAGCGAGTCTGCAGAGAGGAAATAGTGTTACTAGCTCAATGCACCACACTTGCTCCAAGTGCTTTGTCTGCTTGCTCACTGACAGAAATTCCCCAAATATGTATGCTCAAAATTATAGTTGCTTGACTAATAAAAAGTCCAGGCTTTTCACAGATCCCCCCCCCACACCAAATATTACCAGGAATCAAGGGATGCTTACCATTCTGTCCATCTGAGCTGAAATTACTTTTTTCCATAGCAGCCCCGGTGAACATAAGCAGATTCTCCCACTTTATTTCTACTGCCTTTTCTATCCATCTTTCTGAACGTTTCTTCCTGTTTCAGTAGTTTTCTAGGATTGCTGTCACAAATTATCTGAAATGTGGTGGTTTAAAACATTGGAAATGTATTTTCTCAAGGTTCTAGAGACCAGAAATCCAAAGTCAGACTCACTGTTGCATAGCAAGTTGTGTGTAGGGCTGCACTTCTTTGGACAGTCTGGAAGAAAATCCATTTCCTTGCTTCTTTCAGCCTCTAAAAGCTGTCCTTAGACTCATGGTTACAACGCTCCCATCTCTCCTGGGCGGTCACATTATGTTGTCTTCTCACACATGGGATTACATTTAAGGTCAGTCCATGTAGTCCAGAACTCTCTACCCCAAATGCTAACTGTAATGGGATCTGCAAAGACCCTTTTCCCACATAAGGTAGCATTTACAGTTCTCAGAAACTAAATCCCGGTATCCTAAAGGGTTCTTTTTTCATATGACTTTTTCCTTCTCACATTACTCTATTGATCTGCTATTCAGAGTGAATGATCCTGTTTCTCCCTTTTACCTTTCTTACATGAAACTCTCCACTGAATAGCTGTCTATCATTAGAGAGTTATTTCCTTTATACCAAAAATGTATGCGTGTGAGGTGAGTCATTAGGATAGGATAGAATCCAAGCTGGACTTAAAGTCAATATTTCCTCTACTATTCACATCCTACTCCTAAATCAAGAGAAGAAGAATGAGAAGGGTTCATTCCATTATATAATATTTACTTATTATCCACAGTTTCTGTTTCCTACTACTTCAGTTACCTGAGGTCAACCATGACACAAAAACATCAAATAGGAAATTGCAGAAACAATTCATAAATTTCCAGTAACTTTTGGTGCAGTATTTGTTGTATTTGTTCCATTTTATTATTTGTTACTCTTGTTCATCTTTTACAGTGCTTAGTTTTTAATCTAAACTTCATTGTATGTATATGTGCATAGAAAAAACTATAGATGTAGGCTTTGGTACATCTATGGATTCAGACATCCACTGGGGTCTTGGAACGTAACTCCATGGTTAGGAGGAGACTGATATTATGCCTTGTCACATAGAATGACATTTTTCTGTCTGTATTTGTCCTTCCCAGTACCAGGCTTTGCTGTATCCTTCAACTCGCAAGAAACACACAAAATGAGAGAGATTCTCTTTCTTAATAGAAACCTATATTTTATCACATTAGAGATTATTTCCTCTACCTGAATATGCAAAACAGAATCCTGAACAACAAACATCCCACTGAAACTCCGTAGCATAGATCTTCTACATACATCATTGTCTAGATATGTCTGCTTTAGCTACATCTTCCTACATATTTTTTGTGAGGTTAGTTATAGTGTTTTGTTTATAAAAATTTGAAAGCTACTCCAGTTAGAGAAACAATGGTTATTTACTAAATGGGTAAAATTATTTTAGAGTAAAATGATTGCATATATCCTGCTTCTTAATAATTAAAACAGGGTTTTAACTGTGTCTCCAAGTCTCATAAAAACTGAAGATGACCACATAGCAGTAAGCTTACAAGATCTTGAGAATATAATCAGAAGTATAAAATACATAATCAGAAGTATAAAAGTCAGTTAAACCTATATAGTCACAACTTAGAGGAAAACTTTGACTAGCAACTAAAAGGTCAATCTGTATAAAATATATATCTTCTGCTGTCTACAGCAGCTCTTCTCTGCCTTCACACCAAGAATTTGTTATGGCTTACACTGTGATCATCCTCAGTAAGCTATCCATTGTGTATCTTTGCAGATATCCTTCTATTAATCTCCCAATTATCACCATAGCTCAAGTTGTAATTTTCCAAAAAGAAGATCTGGACCTGTTAGGAATTTTATTGCGGTTCACTCCATGAACATCCAAACTGACTTCCTTTGAGGAGAGTGCCTATTTAAGCACCAGTCAACTGTAGAAGATGCGGGTCACACAGAACGAGCCAGGTCTCACAGATGCTTAAAGACCACTTGTAAAGAGTCAGAGGTGGAAACTTCATTGATGGTAGATCAGGTCATGGAACATACTTAAGTCTCAGACTACACAGGACACCTACTTACTCGGAGATCGTGTAAATCAGCCCCATATTGCAGCATTTTTGAGCTTAGCCTGTAGCTCTCCTTCCTCTTAGAGTGACAGCATGAACTCAGTTGTATAACCAGGCACATCTAGGGACTGGGAGTTGTGCACACACAGTCTGCTCCTGCCCAGAATGAGGTACCCTGAGAGAGAACTAGGTAATGTGTTAAACCTTTAACACGAGCTGAACGCTGTGTCAGCACTGAGCTAGACACTCTCCTTGGTGCTGTTAGATACACATGGCAAGGCTTCATTCTCATCATGTTTATTGCTCCAGCATTGCCTAAGGGGGCGATAAAAACTAGTAGGGGCCTGCGTAATTTTTCTGGCATGGCTAAGAGAATAGCCCTGAACTTGGAGACCGATCTCTGAGTATAAAGTGGTAATGGGCTATCATTCACGCCGTTCCTTCCTGGCTGCATTAAATAACACTTTGGTGTTTAGCCATAATTCACAATCTGCAGTGGCTGTGTCGGGGGGGCAGGGAGTTCACTCAGTTTGACTGCAGTTTCAAACACAAATGTGGTGAAGAAGAGCCTTGCTGAGCCCACTGAAATTATTATCCCAAGATAAAGCTCTTTTCATTTGTGTAAATGTTGGATCCTGTACTTAAAGAAGAAAAGAAAAACGTGACTGTAACCAGGCAGGTGGTGTGTCTCAGGAGTGGGGGTAAGGCACTTTTTTTCTTTTAATGAGATGATTTTTTTTTTCCTGCAGGAGAAAACCATATTTGAATACAGAAAAAGAATGTGGATGCATTGTCCTGAGTGAGGCGTTGAAATGCAGTCATTCCACTTCAGAGAGACACAACATGAATATCCACAATCTGAAAGTGGGGCTGAGTCTCTGTAGGTAGAAGGGGATCCTGTCCTGGCGGGGCAGCCACTCTGTCCCTAAGCACCGGAACCCCCCCCCCGTATATTTGCAGAACAGCCTATTCCAATAAGCTATGTAAGGTAAAGGAGGAGAAAGCAGAGATATGCTGTGAGATCAACAAACGGAAATTTTTCCTTCTTTGGTTCCCAGGATTTGTGAAAAAGTGGAAATCATTATTAATGTATGATACGCACACAAGCAGTGTAATAGGTTAACAATGATAACAATTATGATCATAATTGTACAATCATGATCATAATTGTACAATCATGTAGACTTTGATTTGAATCCCAGTTATACTTCCTACCTGAAAAATCTCAGACTAATTATGTTAGCTGCCCTGATTTTGAATCCTTCAGTTGTCAAGGAGTGATACTAAGGTGTACAAGGTACTGTGACAATTAAATTGGGTAGAGTTTGTAAAGCACTTAGCATAAGAACTGAACATGATCCAGCCCAGCATGATGCGCCTCCTGCCTTTCCTCCTGTCCTCGTTTTGGACCAACTTACGAGCGTCTTTACCTTGATGACAACAGGCCTCCTTCTTTTTTTTTTTTCTAAGCCATTCTGACGTTTTCCAGACTCTTGACCGTGGCCTGTTAGGTTTGCACCACCTACTCTCTCGGCCTCAGCATTTACTTTCCCTAAGTAATGTTTTCCAACATTTAGGTCTCACCTTTTAAACAGGGTTCTTCAGAGAAGCACCTTTGATTCTTCTCTGTCCACACAGCAAGGAAGATTTTGTGTGTTTCAGTTTTCTTAATGCCTTTCAGTGTTCTGCCGATGCACCTTTTAAAGTACTACTTAGATATATACTTTATAAAATTTTTAAAGTTTTGATCTCTTATGCTAAACTGAGAGCTTTATGAAGGAAAAAACTTCATGGACTTTTTCATGAGCAAACCGCAGCTCCTACCATGGTAACTGGACTTAAGAGTTATTTGATAAGTCCTGAGGGTTCAATGATAGTTCTGTTTCTTGTATGTTATTCACAGGAAGAAAATCAGCAAGCATTACCCACCTGGGGTGATAGGCTATCTGTACAGCAAATGATTATTTGGGTCTACACAAGTGGTCAAGATCCCCAAAGAACAGAACTGCTTCTCAGCTGTGGTTTTTGAAATATGCACCACCTGAATTTGAGCTGCTATAACAAACTGTCATAGACTGATGGTTTAAACAGCAGAAATTTATTTCTCAGAGTTGTAGAGGCTAGAAATCCTAAATCAAGTCACCAGGAAATCCAGGATCTAGAAAGAATCATTTTCCTGATTTTCACGTAGCTGTTTTCTCATTATGTCCTCACACGATAGAAAACAGACAGTGAGCTACCTCTCTTGTCCCTTCTACAAAGAAACTAATTCTACTCATAAGGGCTCTATATTCCTGACCAAATCATCCCCTAAAGGCTCCACTTCCCAATAGTGACACATCATGGAGTCAAGATTTCACATATGAAATCTCATCACACGGGAGGGAGTATTCAGTGTATAACACGTGTAAAACACAGAAGAGACATTAGTGGGCCAGAAAGTATCTACAAGTCCTTCAGTGGCAGGCTAGCTGTCTTGGCAGGAGTCTCAGGTGTTTGCTCACCTCAGTTTTGACCAGGTTTATACATTTGGTAAGATGTCATCAAAAGGTCCTTATGAAGATTGAGCGTTCCAAGTAATGTGGATTTGTTCTTAAGCAGATATCTGAATTCCAAGTTCATATTTAACCATGAGCTTTAGCTTCCTCAAAAGGTACTTCATAGAATTTGGCCAATTTAAAGGGAACAAGGGAGGGGAAAGGAAAAGAGGAACAAGAGAAATAAGAAATGGAAGGAAAAAATGGAAACAAAACTTTTGTAGCTAGGGAGGGAGGAAGGGGTGAGGGGAGGGGAGGGGAAGGGGAAAAAAAGCAGCAACAAGATACATCATGTACAGGTACAAATCCCCAGTGATGAATGTTATCACTATGTACAGCTAAAATGTACCATTAAAGTAAATAAATAAATAAATAAATAAATAAAAGAATTTGACCAACTTAAGCAAGAAAGGTCATGCTTCTCCTGCATATACTTTCTGTTTTATTTACCCTTTGAAAAAGGGCTGCATATTATTGCTTTTGTTTGCCGAGTGCCTGAAATAGTTAATAGATGGTAACAATTCAAGTCTTTTTGAATGAATGTATGAACTGATCAACATAAGCTGATTACCCATTTTTTTTGTGTATATGCCTGGGCATTGAACTCAGGGGCTTGAGCTACATCCCCAGCCCCATATTTTAAGAATATACAGGACACGAATTTGTTAGGTGTTGATTATAGATAGTTTTAAGCACACTTTTGTAAGTAAATTTAACAGCGTATTTAATTTACATGACAATTTTATTAAGGCCTATCTCTTACTTATAGGTAACTACTGATCAAGTCCATCCTTTGTTTAGTACAACAGAGCTGATATGCAAATTTGTGGACTCTAACAAAGACAACAACAGAACTTCACAGTAAATTCCAGGGTAGAAATTATATCTAGAGATTATTTATACAGAGTGATACAGGAGCACATGAAATGACACTTAAAATCTCCATGGACAAGAGAAAAATTTCCCAAAGAGGTGATTTTCTTTCGATACTGAAAAACAAAGAAGCATATACCCAGACAACAAGCAGTGGAGGAGATTTCCAGGAAGAGAAAATGACCGAAGTGAAGACTTGTTTGAGTCATTTGCCGGTCATGCCCGAGGAGACCACAGAGTTCAGTATGACTGGAAGGCAGAACGTAGGTGAGGGGCTGGGGAAACGAAGTTAGCGGAAGTAGATGAGCAAGAGTCCCTTAAATCTAAGATCTGGGTGATCCATTATAAACCTTTAAGCCACTGAAGAGAGACAGACTCTTTTTTCAATTTCCACAATTAAATTCAGTTATAGCATAGGAAATGGATTGAGAAAAGACACAATGGAAGAAGTGACTGAGGACCAGGAAGAAATCATTCCTCAGGAAGGGGTAATAGTGTTAGCAGAGGGTGACCAGCTCGGGATATGTACACACACTCATTTTTAAATCTTAAGAAAAAAAATCACCATCTTGTGTAGTGGGTACCAGTTTGCCTAAATTATACATAGATGACTTTAGGGTTAAAAGAAGGAAAGTTATTTATTCTAGAAACAGAGAACTTCAGACCAGGTGGACTCCAAAGCTGGACCTCTCCCACCACATGATATCATCTTCCAAAAGCAGCTTAATCACCCAGACAAGTGAAAACTGTAATCTCTGATGAAGACCACCATTTTCTACAAAGCCACCTGAATCTTCTCCATATGGCAAGCAAGACTCCTTCTGTTTCTTCCCTCAGATACCAGCTGTTGTGCAAAACACTTCAGATTAATAAATGCAAATTAGGTTTGCAAATCAATTTCAGAATGCTCACCCAGATACTTCGTTCAGCAGTTATTGATTGAGAGCAGAAAAGTTAACATGCAAATCAAATCTAGATTACCTGTGTCTCTTATTATACAACATCATTTTCTACAAATATAGACAATATTTTACTGTGTTTAAAAATTTTGTAAAATCCTCCTTGCTGGCATCTCAAACCAAGTACTTCTTTGCTGATTTGCTTTTCTCATTGACAAGAATAAACAAATCTTAAAAATAATAATGAGTCAGGACATTCTCTCTGTGGTGTCTAAGTGGCTCCAAAGGACTCCAGAAGGTCCCATTTGAGGGTCATTACCTCTTTCAGGTCCTCTGGGAAGCATTCTGTAAATAATTGCTTCCCTACTTTACATGGATACCCTGGTGTTCCAAGCATAGGCCAAGACCAGGGAATAACTTCTGAACTGGGAGGATTTGGCTGATTAACTTTCCATTAAATGCTTCCTGACTCCATGCTGAAACTTCAGGGATCAAGCTGAGAGCTGAGAAAAAGGAAACGATCTGAACGCTTCGCTGGTAATTAACATCACCAGGTGACAAATCAATACTACCTGGCTGTTCCCATAAACAATGATAACAGGGAGAACCAGCTTCCAGCTCTTAGCCTCCTGGATGCTTCCCTATAGCTACTATTTCTTTAAAGAGAGAAAGGTGAAGGGGGGTCTGGATGGTTTTCCTCTAGCTGTAGGTGACTGTGATGCCTCAAGGTGCAAAAAGATCTTTAGGGAAAAGGGCCTCAAATAAAGTAAATACATTGTAACCTGGGATGTTGGGAAAAGTGTAGATTTCAGTGAGTTTCATATATGTATAGATATGTGTGTGTGTGCGTGTGTGTTTGTGTGCGTGTGTGTAATTTTTTTTTCTTTTTTAACTAGAGAATTTGGTAAGAATACGGATCCCAGAAATTCTGTTTCCAGGGTAGTATTCACAAGAAATCTGTAAGAGATTCTGGTGCATATTTGAACCATCAATACTCAACACCAAATACTTGTGTTTATCAGGTAGTTAGATCCGAATAATTTAAGCATTTATGTTCAAACAACTTAGTAGCTCTTCCTCGAGAAATGACACCATCGAAAAGGAATGTCCAGTGATTGTGAGAAATGTGAATTAACTCAAGTTAGACATTCATACCGTGTTTAACATGTTAGATATCATTATATTTTTCTAATAATTTAAAATGTCCCAATGCAGCCATCTGGACTTGGTGCAGCATGCTGCCACACACTCTTTGGGAATCGTGAATACAAGCAGCAGTAAAACGGGAAACATCAAATTGACTTAGATTCCCACAGTCTGTTTCTTCACAGAAAATGGTTAACTAGATGTTTACGAACGAGGATTTGCCTGCCCTTTTGAAGAGAGAAAGCGTTTCTCTCTTTCATGCAACCCCACGGCTGCTTCTGAAGGTATCTCCATTTCACGAAGAAGTTTTAGAAATAGCTGTTCTACTTACATCCCTGTTTCAAAGTACGGTATATATGAAATCGTCCAAAATTCCTGCCCAAATTTCAGATCTGTGATGGTTGTCTTCATCGTCAAATATTGATCATACTCATCATAGGAGTTTTGTACCTCTACACGTTATATTTTGAATATGATCATTATGTGTATCTAAAATGTACCAATAAAATTTATATTAAAAAAATCTCAATTGTCAGTTTCATTGGCTTGACAAATACCTAGGAGATTAAGAAAAAATAATACTTCTGAGTTTTATCTGGCTGGGTCATAAGGGGCCGAACTGGAGGACTCTATCTGGTCCCTGCCCGCTGTCCCTCCGGCTCTCTCCCTATACTCTGCTTCTTAGCTCCTGTGGTAGGAGCAGCATCCTCCACCGTACTCTTCTGCCAGGACACTGCTTCCTTGAAGTCAGACAGCCAGCTATGCATCAAACCTCTGAAAATGTGAGCCAAAATAAATCTTTTCTCCTTTAAGTGACGAATGTCAGGTACTTTGTCCTAACAATGGAAAAGATGACTAATAAAGAAAATTGGGATCAGAGAAGTGGGGTCGTTGCTGTGACTATACTTGTTGCTATGACTGTATTTGCTGTGACTGTACTTGACTGTGCAGAAGCCTTTGGAACTAGTCTGCAAGGAGGATTTAGAAAGTTTTGGAGACACAAGTTCAGGAAGCCCTAGAATGCCTGCAGCCAAGCTCAGAGGGTGATTTGGGGGGAAGCTCTGAAGACCAGAATGCTGATAAGAATATCGGCACTAAAGACTGTGCTCATGAGGTTTCAGATGAGAACGACAATGCTGTGGAGATTAAACGACAGGCCATACGTGTTATGTGCCGGCAAATATATTGTCTGCATTTTCCATATACCCCCAAACTATGTGAGAGTGAATTTAAAGGTAATAAACTAAGTGATCTGGTAGAAGAAATTTCAAGGTAGCACAATATTCAAGTTATGGCAGGGGTACTGCTGGCTGCTTTTAACCAGGTTGACAGAATCGCACTATTACTACTAAAAATTGGTGTTTGCTTTAGACAATACTGTCCTGACATTGAGGAAAGGTGACTTCAGTCATTTAATGTTGAACATAGGGCAGTCTGATCAGAAATCTGGCTCAGATTCTGACCTTCAATTCGACCATCCCCTCAGAGATCCCTCGGAGTTGTGCCAGGTATGGCTTCTCCATTCATGTCTCAATTTTAAAACAAAATAGAGCCTTGCATTCTCTTTCTCAAGAAAGAGAGGTGGATGGGTGCCATTGGGGTGGAACAGATTGGACCAAAAATCTCTCATCTTTAAAATGTTTCCAGTTTTGCTTCTACCCTGACCTCTCTCTGGAAACTTTCATTTTTTATTCCTTATCACAAAAGTCTGATTATACTACTTCTCCCTGTCAATAGAGCTTGATTGGCTTTTAAAAAGTCAGGACTTGAAAAACTACCAAAGATCCTGTTTCCTGAGAGGGTCATTCATGCAGTCTCAGATGCACTTTATTCTTCCTAAGATCACCTAAAAATCACCCAGCCCTGTTTAAAAAAAAAAAAGACACAGAAATTAATGCTAGATCTTTACCACCTTCATATAAATACATACCTTCCTTTTTACAGACATCATTGCATTCATTTCTGTAAAATATTTTGCTCATTATGTCAATATGAGACAGAGTTAAAAAGGAAATATAAGTCATCATTTAAGGATGTAAAGCAAGTCCTTGCTAAATCATTGCCCTAAAGTATCAAGAAAAGTCTCAGCTTTCTGCACTAGAGATTTGTGAAAGAGCATGCCCAGATCTAATTTCTGTTAGTGACCTAAAGCAATTTCTCTCTGTTGCAAAGAACACAAATTCTAGAAGATAATCAGTCTTGCAACAACACAGAGGTTCTTTCATCTTCAGATTTAAAAAAAAAAAAAAAGGAAGCACAATAAAATCCCTTACTGTGGATTCCACAAAACACTGTGAATCTTAAAAAGTATTACAGTTTTCTCTGGAAAAACTCATGAAACCACTTTTCTGCACAATATCTTGAATGATTGGCATTGAACAAAGGCAGACGAGAAATAAAAAAATAACATTTTCTATGTGCCATTGACTCTGATATAATAACTTTAAAACCTTACTATGTTTTTGTTTTCATTAAATCCTTTCAAATATTTTTGAACATCTACAACTGTAGAGAACACACAGAATGTGCAACAAAAGTATGACTTTTGGTTAACTTTCTTTCCTTATATTAAAAACTGTCCTCAAAATTTTTATCTATAAATTCACAAATATAACATGATAGTCACATAGAAAACTATGTTTTATCATATATTTTGTGAGTGTGTTTTTAGTTGCATTATGCTTTTCTGATATCCCTTCTTCTCTATCCACAGCATGTAACAGCACTGATGTGTATATTGCGTGTTTTTACAGCATATATGAGTCTACTGTTACCTGAACACAGTTTTCTCCATTACTCTCTCTCTATATATATATTTTCTATATACACACACAATACTGAAATCCTCACTTAGGAAAAACCAGTACCCTTGATTTCATTCTACAAAAGTCCAAAATATCTATGCTGTCAAGTTGAAAACGGACTCAATAAAGTATGAAGAAGTTTTAACAAAATTTGTACAAATTCATTTCATTTACAGCTTCCTTTTTAGGTGTGAATAGAAATTACATGTTAACCATTGATGTTTAGTGATATTTAAGAGCACTTCAAATGAGAGTTTATGGTCTAAGGAATAAGAAAAATCTTCTCTCCAATTTAAATCTCAATGTATTTTCTTGCTCTGTATTATATGAAATGACAGTTTGTTTTGCAATCAATGTTTCTTTGGGTTCAATAAAATATGGTACATAATCACAAATACATGCATGTAATTATTTCATATTTTATGAAAATAAAATCATATTTTATACAGTTTATTTTATTTTGTTTGTCTCACTATTGATATCCTATGGAAATTCCTCTGAATCTAATTGGGGTATCTCAAATTCATTGATTTTATTGGTTAAATACTATTTCCCATTGCATTCATTATTCCCCTGTAGATAGGCATTCACTTTATAATTGCTTTGTTTCCACTATAAAGTGCTGTGATAAATATCTTCACAAATAAGTCACTGTATACTGCAGATTTATCTATTTGGGATAGATTTCTAGAAGTGAGATTTTTGGGTCAAGGTGCATACTGCTATGGTTTCAGTGTGTCCCCCCCGTTTATGTTTTGGTATTAAGATGGCACGAAGAGAAGAGATCGTTAAGAGGTGATCGGGCTATGAGACCTCTTCGCCCATGAATGGGATTAGGGCTCACATAAAAGAGGCTTCACACGGTGTTCACTTATCACTTGTCCTGCCACCTTCTGCCATGTGAAGATAAAGTGTCCCTGGCCTCTGAGGATGCAGAATAAAAGGCAACACCTTAAAAGTAGAGAATAGACAATCAGACAACAAAACCTCCTGGCATCTTCATCTTTGACTTCATAGCCACAAAAAAATAATAAAATAAATTTCTATCCTTTACAAATTTTCCAGTCTGTGGTATTATGTTATAGCTACGCATGTAGATTAAGGTATATATGTGCTATGAACGTTAATGTATCTCACTAGTTTGCTTTCCTGAAAGGATGGAACAATTCTAACTTGTACTAGCAACACAAGGGAATAGCCTTTTTTATCCTGCCATCATGCCAGTAGTTGAGAATATTATGATTCAGTGAAGTCATCTGTATCTTAAGACATAAATCATTTTTGATTAGCATTTCCTTGCTTTTTGAAAACATTTCTCTATCTCTGTAAGTCATTACAAATGTTTCTAGAAATCTCTCATTAAAATATGTTGTCTAATTTTCTGTTTATCTTTTTAAAATCCTATAAAAACTAGTTATATACGATAACTATCACATTTTTGTTGTCAGGGACATATTTGTACCAAATTTTTGCCTACTATCATATATAACAATTTTCGCTAGTCATCAAACATTTTTACTTTTAATTTCATGGTTCCAGATATGATTACTTTTTATTACATATTCTTCCAAGATTTTAGTGACCTTTATTTTCCTTATTAAAGTCTGTATTCCATTTGACATTTTTTATATTAAAATACAAGTTGAATTTTATTCTTTGCACTGATTTGAACTCTCAATATTACACACACCACTCTCTTACATACACAGAGATAAGATCTGAATTATCTCTCAGATTCTAGTGACCTATCAGTCTACCCTCGATCAACCACAACAGCACGTTTTGTTTTGTTTTGTTTACCATAAACACTTGATAATGTATGACAAGGGTAAGTAACCCTCACTGAGCTTTCATTTGTCTTCTTAACTAACCTATTTATTTTCAGATATTTATTCTGCTATGTAAGTATTAAGAATTTTTCACCTAGCCCTTTTAAGGAACTTTCATTGTTTAAAAAAGACTTTAATATAAATTGGTTAATTAATGTTAAAGTAACATGTGAAAAGTAAAATGATCCTAGTTTAATCTGATTGATATGATACAATTGCAAAAATAAGGCACTACGCTATTCTACCTTTTGCACAGTCCTCTTCGATGCTTGCAAATTAAAAAACAGCTAAAGATTTTCATTTTTTAGAGATAAGGAAGTAGGACAAGAAGGAGAGCTACTTGTCATAAGATCGTGTATGTCATTTGGGAAAATGTCCTTTTATTCTTTATACAATATTCCCAAATGGCTTTTATAGTTCTCCCATCTTGAGACTAGCATGTAGCTTTTCCCTGACTGACTACATACTAATAATTCTCCTTTTACCATCAGCAGGAAAACACCTGTGCACCTTCAGAAAACCAGATGAGGAAGCTTTGAAACCTAAAAGTGAAGCAACATCTATTTTACAGGAGGGAAAAAAATTAATTCAATATACAATATTACAGTTAGTGGGACACTCACTCTTGTTACCATCAGTCTGTATACTGAGCCTTGTTTTATTTTTTTTTTTTTATTTTTTTTTTTTTCTGAGCCTTGTTTTACCACTAACAAACTTTCAGAACTCCTGACTTGCAATATTTATATCAGAACTCTTTTACGTCAAAAGTAGGATCAAAGTATTTAAACTAAGACTTGTTTAGCTCCACATGGGAATTACAAATGTAACTACTGGCTTCTGTATATTGGTCAGCAAAAACTTTGACAATATACTTGCCCTTGTCATCAAAACCAAGAGACTGCATGATGTGATTTGAACAGGCCAGTCCAAGTGAATGCCTGTTATCCCAACATAATTAATAGGGAGGTCTCTCTTCATTCTCAAAATCCTATAAGTCAAGGTAACAAATTAAGTCATGCTCTTCAGAGAGACAGTTTAGGCATGGTCTGTCTTTTGGCAGTACAGAGTTGATCTAGATTCTCCCTGGTGAGGGTTACAGAATTATTAGCAGAGTACCAAAGGGGAAATCCTCTAGGAAAGAAAAAAAAAAGGTCACCTATTTAATGTCATTGCTATTGGTAGAAACATTTTTGCCGAAAAAAAAAAAGAGTTATTCTAATTTTGGGGGTGTTTTTCCACCCTAAATGGCCTACGTACTACAGGGGAGAGAAGAAAAATACAGAGATTGATCTAGAGTTTCTATCCTCTGCAAACAAACATCTGAAGATTCAATGTTCTTCTACAAATAAACATTTCAAAGAAACAATGGTGATGAACCCATTCACACCCAACTATCAATGCAAAGACTCTGACGGATCTTACAAGAAAACTCAAATTAATTCACATTTGCTCTTATGCCAGCTCCTTCATTTTTTCACCATGTTATCACATCCAGGCAATTGACAAACCATTTTACGATAATAAAGCAAATATGCAACTGCTGGTGGTCATTCAAATATATGTTTTTCATTAGAAAAAAATCATTTATAATTGGTCATTTTAAAGTGTGTGATCCAGTAGCATTCCGTACTCCTGCAATGTTTTACAATAACCTCTAAGAGGCAAAGCGTGTCGTCACCCCTAAGGAGACCCTGAGCCATTAATTAGCTGCTCCTCGTGTCTCCCCGAGAAGCGCAACCAATGGGATGCATTGTAAGGAACTGCCTCACGTAATTCTAGAACATGAAACATCGCATGGTCTGCAATTAGCAAGCTGGAGACCCAGGAGAGAGGCTAGTGCAGCTCTGGTAGGAGTCCCACAGGCCTGAGAGCCGGGGAAGAGTCTATGGCTTCCACTCCAGTCTGAGTCAGAAGGCTTGGAGGAGACTCCCATCCCCTCTCAGACACACAGAGAAAATTCAGCCTTCAAGCCTTCAACAGATTGGATGAAGCATGTTGAATGCTGTGTGGAGGTGCAATGGGCTTTACTTGGCCCACTGATTTAAATGCCATCCTTAGAAACACACTCAGAATAGTGTTTAGTAACATATCCAGTTCCCCCATGTCCCAGGGAAGTTGGCAAGGAAAGTTAGCTGCCACACTCCGGCTATCACTTCGAAACACCATTAAATGCTTTTCCACAAAAGAAAACATAAAGCATATGTATTTGTGACTGTCTCCTTAATCTTCTTAAAGTGCTTATTTCTTTTTAAAGTGAATAATATTTCATGATATTTGATTTACTCGCTTTTCCACGAATAGAAATTTGAGGTTTTCTGTCTTCTGGTGGTGGTGGTGAAAATGCCTTTATGAACATTTCTTGTATAGTTATTTGAATATTTTTTTCTGTTTAGGAGAGTATACACCAAGGAGCTGAATTATCAGGTGATATAATTATTCTGGATTTAAGTTTTTGAGATTTTACTAAACTGCATTTCATAGTGGATATAACATTTTATATTCCCACCAGCAACATAGAGCAGCTCCACTTTCGCCCTTTTATAATTAACACTTATTCTTTACTTAAAAATAAAATCAGAGCCTTTCTATTAGACACGAAGTATTCATGATTGTAGATTTTCCTCACAGAAGATCATTTTATCTGTGAAAAGTCTCACTTCTTATTTTTCAATATGGATGTTATTTCTTTACTTTTAATTAATTGATTGATTGGTTAATTATTTTGCCTAATTGTTCTGCTTACTACTTGGAGTAACTGTTAAACACAAGTGCCAAAATAAGCATTCTTTTCTCGTCCTTGATCTAAGAGAGAAAGACTTCACTCTTACTATTGAGTATTATGGTAGCTATAATTTTTTTCATAAATTCCCTTCATCGGGTTGAGAAAATTTCCCTTTTATTCCTAGGTTGAGCATTTTTTGGTCAGAAAAAGTGTTTGGTTCAATCAAACCTTTTTCTCATAATAAGATTTTGGGTAGCAAAGGAGATTATAAGAGTCATGAATGATAAAAGACAGTGAAGGTATTTAATGGTTGGATTAGCCATGAAAGCTAAAATTAAAGGATGGATACATTTACATTTAGAAAGATAGATGAGAAATGAGAACTACATTAGTTGCAAAGGAGCAGTGTGATTAAACCCTCACAGACATACATAAGCATAATTTGAGTCCAAGGAGGGACCTTTTTCCTCCGGGTTATACTAACCGCCTACATTATGCATAACAATAATTACATGTAGGTGTTCTAGACACACCCTCAGCTGAGGTCTCAGCTGACAGCCAGCATCAACTGCTGAGTAAGTGAAAGAAGAATTTTCTCGACAATTTCCCCCCAAACCATCATCTGTCGCTAA
This sequence comes from Hystrix cristata, assembly GCA_004026905.1. Classification (NCBI taxonomy): domain Eukaryota; kingdom Metazoa; phylum Chordata; class Mammalia; order Rodentia; family Hystricidae; genus Hystrix; species Hystrix cristata. Next base: position 49,268 of record PVJO010003116.1, on the reverse strand, counting down.
CTGTGTGAAACTGATTAAGTATGAGCTGCTCGTTCTCAGTAAACTCCCAGAACCGTGAGGGATAAGTAAATGATTATTATTGCTTGAAGCCAGTGAGTTTCAGGGTATTCTGTTATACGATACTAGATGAATGGGGGAAAAAGACCAAGAAGAAATCCTCCATAAATACACTCTAGGAGCAGTGTGTAAATAAGAAGGCTACATTATGAAGAAGGAAGTGCAAGTCCCGTCAGGCCAGGGGAGAGTTGCTTATTCATGCAATTCATTCAGGACACGTTACATCTAACACACACAAGGCCAGATCACAGAAACTAAAGAGATATACTTGAGTACAAAACCGTTCCCGCTCCATACAAAGCCACAAGCTAGGAACGACATTACATGGAGTGAGCAGGAATACAATGGCAGAGGACAAGAATGGTGTGTGCCTAATGTTAGCAGCACAAAAGAGGAAGTGAGAAGTTCTGCCTCAAGACAGGGTAAGGAAAATATTCAAAATTTGATAAAGGTTTGCATTTTGAAAAGTGTAACAAGGAATACTATCCAGTTAAAAAGAACAATAGGTATTAAAAATAAAAACTTAAGTATTAACTTATGTGATTCATCCAGGACTTTTAAAAGGTCAGATATGGCTTCAGTGCTGGGGACATGTAAGGATGAAGAGACATAGCAAGGGATGAAATGAGTGACACTTGAAAGGAACTTGGACTGTATAAAGTGACAGAAAACCATCGCTGAGATGAATAACAGCATCACATATTAAAGGAAGATCAAGATAGTCCTAACAGTGACAGATGTTTGCAGAGTGGGAAAGTATTCTCTCGGTATCGTTTCGGGTTACACTGTCTCCCTTAGCAAGTGATGAGGGAGACAGTCACCATGAGAGGTCTTTGGAAAGGCATCGGTCATTCACACTCAGTCATAATACGGGTCTAAAGTTTATTAGATGAAAACAGCTCTAACCTGTTTATCAAATGATATTCTTGATAGTCTATTTTCCCATCTCTATACTCTTTTTGCTACTCTGCACGCATTACCTCTAATTTAAAAAAGAAAATCATTATCATTTGCACATCCTTAGTAACAGAGTAAACTTTACTTCAAAGCAGAACGGAATGATTTTCACAAATGAAAGTACTAACAAGCAAAAGCATTAGTAAATATGATGCAGTCACTGCACGGAGGCTTGGAGACACAGTTCTGAGGATTCTCAAAATGATCTTGTTTCTATTATTTTGAGAGTATTCTTGTTCATCACTCTGGCAGTCTTCTTTAACCAAAAGTCAAAAATTATCAGCACCCTATTGGGTTACGCTGCTCAATTTTTCCATGTCGAAGTCTCCCACTACAGTCCATTTACTGGTAGCAAAAAAATAGAGTTGTGGCTGCTTTCAAATAAAAAACAGATTTGCTTGGATGCTACCCAAAAAGAGGTGACATATATTCTCCTCTTCTGATGAATTATAATTTGATCATAATGGACTGTATAACATACTACTACGAACATACTTTTCATATACATTTGCTATCAATAATACTATTAGCAATAATAGTAGCCATCTTTCATTAGGCACTGTGAGCCAGATAATGTTCTTAGCATTTTGTGCTGCTAATTCATTTAATACTCACAGTAAGTTATTTCTCTTTCTCTTGGGTTGTTCCCTTTTGGAACTCAGCCGCCGTGACGTGGAGAAGTTCAGGCCACATACAGTTACACGGGAGGATTCCAGTCAATACTCCATCTCCAACCCCAGCAAGCAAATAGTGTCAGCCTCCAGCCATGTGTACCAGTGAGCCTCCAGATGATATTATGTGCTCAGCTTGTAGTCTCTAGCTAAGGCCTTAAAAATGGTGGGCTAGAGGCAAACATCACTGCTGTAGCTGAGCCACAGAAACAGAGTGTTTTTGAGTACTTTTCTATGGATAAATAAGGTAACTGAGTAATAAAATGAGTAACTAATATTACCACATTATATATAAGGGCATTTTATTTTAATTATTTATTGAAAATTCTACTTTCTCCAATAAGCTTTCTTAGGCCAAATTCCAAACCTTATTTATGTTTGGCATGTTCTGCTCTAAGGAGCAGCCCTGGCACTAGTTGCAAGCGATGACTAGCTGCTCAGTGCAAGGAGAATAACTGTTCACGGAGAGTAGAGAATGTCATTCTCTTAAGCACGTGTTTCCTCTCTTTATCCAGTTCCCTTTACAGACAGTCCGTGTTCACACAAGCAAGCAAGCTAAATTGTTCATTTATTACAGAAAATGAGGCCTGTGGAAATTACATAAAGAAAGTGAGCGACTGTCTGGAGCTGATTTAAGAGGTATTTTTGTACGAAGCTCGCTTCGGCAGCACATATACTAAAATTGTAGGAAGACTGTTGAGCCAAAAGTACGTTTCCAACAACTAGTGAGACAAAAGAATGTTCTTTTTTCTCCCTTAACAATATTTTTAGCAATAGCAGTCTCTTAAACCAGTGCTTCCTAGTAACAAAAAGTCCCAGTGCCCAGAATCTTTCCTATTCTTAAACTTTATGTACTATACATTAGCACTCTCTCAAATACTGTGAACTGCTCCCCAGATGTGTGTAGTGCAAAGAGCACAAAAGCAAGCAACTCAAAGCCAATAGAAAATACTGTGAATGCAGCGCCTTCGCGAGGTTCCCTGTGTGTGTGCTTCGAATGTACTGAGGAGCCCCTCAAAAGCTCTGCAGGAGACGTCTGTCCTTATACTGCTAGTGCCACTGACTCGAAGTAGACTATGAGGTTATGGACCACAATGACACAGGAGTTTAGGCCTGTAGGGACCTATAGGGGAGGGAAGCTCAGATCCCTTTCTTTAAGTGCGGACAAATTCTTCCATGTCAAATGGAAAAATGTAAATAAGCCTGCTGCAAAGAGGAAAGGGTGGGGGAACGGAAGGGAGGAGAAGAGAGGGAAAAACCAAGATATATCATGTACAGGTACAAAATATCCATGATGAATGTGATCATCGTGTATACAACATACCAATACATGTTTTTGGTTAAAAAAAAAATTAATGAAAAAAATTCTTCCAGGTCATTTATATTCCAGAACTTCAAGATTTATCTGAGTTCTTACTTCATGTCCTGATTCTCATACTATCATACAGCTCTCTCATGGATTCATGATTTTAATGACTCTATTGTCAAAAATGTTAAGTGCAAGGACTAGTTCTTTCTTATCCCAGGGGGAAGGGTATCAGTAACTTTGCCCCAGAAGAGAAATAAGCATCATATACCCACAGACATTCATAAGGCAGGGCACAGCTTTAGTTCTTCACAGTATTATTCTTTCAAAATATACTCGAATTCCCCTAGGGTGCTGCAACTATGTAGCAAAACCAGAGCCCCATTAGGCACAAAACTAGAGAGTAACGAGTTTAGTAATGAAGAGAATAGTGAGCATAACAGTGACTTCATACTGTTGGACATTCTAGTTGAAAGCGATATGATAGTTGAAGTATTCAATGTATTCAAAGTATTCAATCATACACATGTATTTATATACTAAATCATAAATATATATGCTGTATCATACAGATTATATGTAGATATGTCACAATTTCTTCATAATTTATCCCTCGTTTAGCAATATCTGCATTTTCATCAATTTCCATCAGCATAACCACTCACATTTCAAAGCCTACACATACAACCAGGCTATTAGGAGAGCAAAGCGAAGGCGACTCACATGTGTAACAGGTCTCCTCAGGATGAAGATGTTTATCATTAATTATATGACGCACATCCTACTTTTCATCTTCTAATTTGATATTTTTCTTTTGACTACACTAATTAGAACTGGTGAATCCCAAATGCATGAGGGCATTTCCAATACTCCGAATCTAAATTATACGAACACTATGTGGTAAAGAAGTAAAGAGAAGAAAATATATTTCTGCCTCTCTGTCTCCAAATCATGCAAGAGATGTATAACTTAAAGTAATACAAAATGTAGACAGATTCCCTTATCTATGTCAAGAAAATATGTGTGTTAAACTAGGTAAAAACAAAATATTACTGTTTCTTGCTTAACCAACATTCACAAATTTTACCTTTAATACAATAAAATCTAAGTCAAAAACCTGCAATCTGCAGGGTGTGATGTAAAACCATACTCTATCTGGAGAACTATTCCAAAGAGTTTATTTTAAATTACAGCAAGATTCTCTATAATGTCACATGAGAGTTTCAAACAACTTTTAGTATTCAATAAGAATTTTTAGATGATAGTAATGAGTACAAAGCTGACCAAAATCAGGAGCTGAGTTTCTGGAAAAGAATCTGGCTTGGATCCAATGATGAGTTAAAATTTGCAGTGAATCCAGATTGTTGGGTAGAAGTCAGCTAGCGGAGACACATGGATGTTGACTAATTTGGTGCTCTGTGGGGAACTGGTAAAGTGACTTAGTACAACATTCTCACCGTGTTGGAGACCAGCCAAGGGAACTCCTCTTGCCTTTCATCCAGGTAAGAGGTGTTAGGGGTGAGGATTGCAAAGAATTTATGGACCCCAATGCTCAGGAGGAGAAGGCGGCAGTGGCCAACTGCATGCCATTATTATTTTTTTTAATCATTGAAATATTATTTATTTATTTATTTTACCAAGAACATGTATTGGTACATTGTATACATAGTGATCACTTTCATCATAGTTGTTTTGTACCTGTACATGATGTATCTTGGTTCCCCCCTCTTCCCCACCCCTCCCTTCTGCTCCCCCTTCCCTATTTATAGCAGGTTTATATATATATATATATATATATATATATATATATATATATATATATATTTATTTATTTATTTATATTTTTCCATATTTCCCTTTCCCCTTTCTTTCCTTTTTCCCTTCCTTATTTTCCCCCTTCTCCTTTTCTAGTTCTCCTCTCCTTTGAATATTATCTTCCTTTTATACAATATCTATCACACCTCTTTGTCTTATTACACTTGTGGTTTCTCATATCAGAGAAACAATTCGCCATTCTTATAGGTATTAGGATTTCTTCCCCTCCTCTTCCCCTCTGTCTTATTCCTTCTCCTTTTCTTCCTCCTCCTTATCTTCTCCAGCCTCCTGATTATTGTTACCATCGCCAACATTTACTGAGTTCTTACCACTGTCAAGTACATTATGAACGCTTCACATAGAATAACTCCTTTAATCCTTGCAAAACCAAAACAAAGAACATATTATAATAGCTGCATTTTACAGATACAGAAAGTGAACATGGGTTATTTAAATATTGTCCCAAGTTTCTAAGATAGTAATGTTGGAGCCTGGAGCTGAAGTCAGGCAGATATCAGCTTATATACCAGCAAACTATATTCCAGTGAGTGATGAGTGATGATTACTATTCAAGCAGTTGAGGTGATCCATGAGAGGCTGTGTCTGATATGCAAAGGAACTATTTTTGACTCTGAAAAAAGAAATTCATCACTCTCTTTCAAATCTCTTTAAATTACCATTTCTAAACTCCTCCTAGGATTCATCAATTCCACAGTTTCCTCCTCAACCTTTGAAATTGTTACTTGAGATTTAGTATTTATACTAAATTGTCTGTTCTCACTATATTTATTTGCTTTCTATCCCCAGCTATGCTAAACTATGTTTGAAGAAAAACAGTACACCTTGTAGATACTGCATATTATGGAACATGGCATATAGTAAGCACTTAACAGAAACCTATTGACAGATTACTTGTAGATTGATGAAAATGAGGATTTTCCAACAATAGGATGTGTTGCCAAAACAGTGCCATCAAATCCCTTCTCAAAGAGATATTTGAAAATATGATTTACTCTCTGACATTTCTGGCAATTTAGTGTATGCTTCCTTAAGGTAAAAGGAATAACCTTCAAAACTCCCTTGTAAGCCTAGGACTTGATGCATTAGGAAACTGTCTTCCTAACTTACTGTCTTTTCCCTTTAAGTTATTTGCAGCAATAAGAATACCAGATAATCCTACCCTTGTGTATATTATAATGTTTTTGAAAAATCATAAGTTTTGTGGTCAGTTTGCGATGTTAATTTTGACTTATAGTCTAATATCTGGAGGATTTTGTTCAATTTTTACCTTTTAGAGTCATGGTTTCTTCATTTGCAAAAAGGATCCACAAATGGCTACTTTCTCATCTGCTTTTTATCCATGTGACAAATGCCTAAAATAATTTCCTGTAAAGCAGGAAATGTTTCTTTTGCCTCATGGCTTTGGAAATTTCAGTCCATGGTTGGTTGGCTCCAAAGTAAAAATTTTACAGCAGAAGGTGGAGAGGAACTGCTCACCCCATGACAGCTGGGAAGTGGGGAAAGCAAGGTGGAGCGCTAGAGAACAGGGTCAGGGACCAGGAATCCTCTTCAAAGCCGAGCGCTCAGTAACGTATTGCCTACAATTAGTTTAACCAACTGATGAGGTTAGTGCCCGCGTGATCTAATTTCTTTTAGGCCTCACCTCTGAACATTGGTGTATTGGAGATCAATTCCTCAGTATACAAGTATTTGGGGACCCTTCACACTTAAAGCATACTTTCATAGCAGTTACCTGATGGATTTGTTCTAGGAAAATGTGGAGATTTTTAAGTCAGTGCAACATCTGAAGAACCATAAACACTCAACAAATAGCAGTGCCCTTTTCTTTTCTCCTAACTTAACTCTTCGCAAAATAAGTTCATTCTCCAAGTTATTCAATTCCAGTAGAAAATGAGCATTTATCATGAGTTAGTTTGTGAATATGAGCTAATGTATATGGAACTGTTACACTACAAAGCTAAGCAAAATAACTGGAAGATAAGTAAATTAAAGATATCAAATCTAGGTATTGCAATGATCTGACCACCCTCACAAAATGGCAATCCGCGTAAGATTTTGAATTGATAAAACATTAATGAGCATCCAGATGATAAACTGTTTCAAGAAAAGAGTGGCTGCAATACGGTGGCCATTTATTGCAGAAGCTCAGAGAGACGAGGAATTTCAAAATAGTACAAGCTATGGACAGCAAATGTGACAACTGGAAGAAATTTTAATATTTATGTAAATTACTGTAGTAGCAAATAAAGGCATTAAACACTACCAGAGTATCTAAGCTTTGTAACATTACAGAGGGAAATAATGTGTAATTTACACATTAACATTGATGTATTTATTCCATTTGAGATGTAGAGCACCAAAAAAATGACTTAAGACCAGTACACAATTCAGAAAAGAAGAATGAAAGATCAAGAATGAAAGATCAGAACTAGGGCAAACTTAACATTATAAGCCATCTCAGGAGAAGTTATCTTTACCACATGACCTTCCCGGAAATGTTTTGGCACTAACAGGAAAAATACAGCGGATCTATGTGAGTATTAATACTACTTTGTTCAGTAAAATAATAGCAAATTGCTAAACTCTTAGTTTTTATTCTTTAGCTTTAGATTCCTTCCAAAAAATTATTTTTTATATTTTTCAAGTACTCAGCAGGGTCAGAGTGGGACTGGTGGAGGGGAAGGGGATTAGAAATGATGGTGTGACATGTATATATATCAATTCTTCTGAATTAGTGTAATTATTATATATTGCAAACATATACAATTTTTTAAAGATTTTTTAAACGTCTCTTTAGTTGATTACAGACAAAAAATTCAGTAAAATTCATGCTAAGTCTTGGTTTCCAGAATGGCTTGATGCTGAAATAAAGTAGTAGCTTTATTATTATATCCCTAAACTATATCTTTTGAGGATCACAAAAAAGTATACTAGCACAAAATATAAACTAAATCTAGAAAACCATCTGTGTGAGTGTGCACACACATATTTGTACTTAAAATTTATTTTCAGCACGATATCCCATTAGAGAAAAACTCACTTTAACATTATAGAACTCATAAAAGAATTCAATTCAGGATTCACTATGTTTCTGGACTATGTCAGAATTCAAAACATTATATGTTAGAGAAATAAATCCTGAAAAAAAGTGCATTGTTCTCATGTGTAACATCATAAATGCTAGAAATATTTATGCATATTTAACATGTGTTTCATTTGGTGGCTATGTAAATTAAATCCATTTAAAACTTCACATTTGTGATGCTTCTGGAATAGGTATTTAATAACAATTATAAACTTAACTTGTACATGCAGGAAAATTAAACAAACCAAGTTTAATTTTCATTAATAGAATCAATATAGTATATTAACAATATCCAATTGTCTTCAGTTGCATTTGATATAGCTACTAAAACTCATCCAAAATAAGTGGTAATTTAATATCCACAATATTAATTTTAAACTCAAATAACTAATTAAAGATTTTTAGACAGCTAATTACTTCAGTTTGAAAGTAGTTTCATTTTTAAACACTTGTTTAACTTAGACTATTACGCATTTTAAATGTGGGTATTTCTTCATTTATGTAATGATTCTTTGTGGTTACACAGGTCAAAAATCATGGATTAACATAGATACTGCAGTTGTAAGTACTTGACAAGATTCATGGAAAAATGGCTAATCAAACCAGAGGTCTAAAGCCATACTATGTCTGCTTGTACAGAAGACTAGGTTCTCCGAAGTAGGGAACCATGTCGCCATGAAATAGTTAATACCATTAGTAACTGCCACTAAATAGTATTTTCTGGATACAGTAAACAGAACACTGACATTTTTCTTTGGGATATTGGCTGCTTAGTGGTTAATACACAACCTTCTAACTATAAAATATTCAATCAATCCACAATAAAACACATGATAAACACTCTATAAGATGAGAAACAATCTATAACTAGACAATGGCAAGACTGTGCATTACTCTGACCTAGAGTTGACATCAGTTAGCCCAGTAAACTATTCTACTATCCCTATTACCTACAGATAGCAGAAAGTTAGCCCACCCTCTACAAGCCAGACTTCTAAAAAACCAGCAAAATATTTTTGTCTAGCAAAAAATCCAAGAAGCTTAAAAAACAACCTGTTTAAAAAAAAATACTGGTAAAAAATAAGCCACAAATGCCAATACTTGATAAATAACCGACATTTTCTCTATTTTTGTTCCTGTTTCCAACATAAGACTAACCAGAGAAGGCTAAATATGCTCCTAATCAATCACATAGCATCCGCACTTCCAGACAGCATGCCTCCACCTCCCCAGGCCACCAGCCTCCACTCAAGGCACACCCGGGTGCCTACGTTCTTTCTGATGTTAAGTTTTCCCATTCCTCTGCCTGCCTTTCCATCTTAAATCAACTCAAATGATGTCGGCTGCCTCTGTTATATAACAAGTCTGAATAAATAACCTTTATTCTCATTTGAATGGCCTGTGTAAGGGCCTGAATAGTAAGTTTATGGACTAATTTTTTCTTTATATTTTTTGCGTATTACAAATATTCTAATGAGTTCATAAACTTCTATAACCACAAAATGCAAAGTTATTTAGTCAGATACAAGAAATATGCCCTTTATATTAACATATGCAAATTCTCTAGGTGTACAGTTGCGTAATTAGAAGTTCAGATTACACTTAGAAAGACTCGGAGAGATTGTGCATTGAATCTGTAGGTGGAGTATTACCTGGCCTGGGTGAAAACCATCTTAAAATGGCTCATGTGCTACTTGGCAGTGTTGGAGATCAGATCGCACTACACAAAATACAGTACCTTGATGTTTAAGGAAAACACAGAAACAGGAAGTCTTCTCTGACATTCTCCCATGCTTCTCCCCTGAAGCAGGCCATACAGGAATTCTCTAACCTTCTTCCAAAATAGAAGATAAAACTATCATTCCAGAGTGTGTTTCCCAATATCTGGAAGAAAGCAAAGTCACACAGTGACTCTGTGAAGAATCTGAACGAACACATCTTACTCAGTTACTCTTATTTATTACCATAGCTCATACCCCCCACCCTCCAGCCACACTGCTGCAATGTTCATAAAATAGAAAGATCCCTCATTCTTTCGTTCTTCATTTCTGCAGGCTCCCATGTCACAGAAAACTTAGATGAAATAAATTTCTATGCCTGTTTCTTGATACTATGTTTTTATTATAGGAATCTCAGCTACGAACCTTGCAAAGGGTGAGAAATATTTTCTCCTCTACAGAAGTTTTCTTTGTAATTTAGGAACAAACACAAACAGAACTCGCATTAGCTTCTTATTCTTGACATTATCCAAGTTCAAAATGCATCTGCATGCTAATGTTTTATTTTTAAAATGTTTTCTTTATTTTTAATTTTTACTTTGATTAGTACATGTTTGCAGTACGTAATGATTTCATTCATTGTGGCGAAGTGGTACATGCCATTTGTCTGATAATTTTTTACTGAATGGAAGCAGCCTTCTACTAAAGATTGTCTACTGTCAAGAGTCCATTAATAGAAAGTTTGAAAACCGTGCTATGCAATGTGGTGGCTATTGAAGCACACTGTCTGTTTTAGTTACTTTTCTCTCGTTGTTGGGACAGAATACCCGACACCCAAAGTTAGGGGAAGAAAGGTTTATTAGCTCACAGTCTGCAGAGGGTTCAGTCTATAGTCCGCTGGGTCCGAGGCAGGGCGGCATGGCAGAGGCAGGGGGGACCGGCATCGCAGACCGGCAGCCCACCGGCAGCAAAGTAAAGTGAGGAAATGCAAGGAATGTATGCAAATAAGCAATGCAAACAAGCAGCTAATTAGCCTCTTCCTGTATCTTTTATCTAGGCTACCTGTCTCCAGGGTGGCCCGCACTCCCACCCCCAATCTCAGTCTCACATCCTTGATCCCAGCAGAACCATGCCAAACCGATCAGTGGATTAATTTAGGAACCGCACACTCTAGATCCAGCTATTTCTTACCACATGAGGCTTTGGGGGGACATCTAGACACAAACCATAACACTGTCTATGGGTCTCTTGCATTTCTGTGGAATTAGGGAGAAATGTAATATAACTGACACAAATTGTTTGTTCCTGATACATATAGTATCATGAAATACAAGGTCCTTTTTCCTCTTATCTAAGAGTCTTAACATTTTTAATCAGCATCTCTGAAACTCTGGCAATGGAAGCTGTTGTCTTACCCATAATATAAAAATCTCAGACTCCTACAGATGTTGACAATAGCCATTAGTCACCTCTGCTTATTAAATTTAAATTCCAAATAATTTAAATTAAATTAAATTTGAAATTCTGTTTCTCAAAACTACTATACATATTTCAGCTGCTCAATAGTCACTTATAACTAGTGGCTACTCTATTGCAGAACACAGAACATATATACAAAACACAGAGCATACATACAGAACATTTCCATCATCAGAGAGACTTCTGTTGAGCAGAGGCATCTTACACACAGAAAACTAGTCTAAAGTGTACGAAAAAATCAGAAGAGTGATGTACCTTCAGGTGAGGTCCTTGGTGTTGCACAGGTATGAAAGGGCTTACCGCATTGATATTAATAAGATGTCTTGATAAATGTTTAGATCACACATACTTTGATTTGTTAAAAATTAGTGCACGTGTACATAAAATACATGTATATCTTGCACATAATTTTGCAGCAACACATTTGTAAACATATGTTGATAGAGTTAGTAATAAGGGTTGTGGTTCAGATCTAAAATGCCCCCAAATTCTCATGTGTTTGAAAGGTTTGATTGAGGGGGGCACTACACTCGTCAGTGGACTGGTCCACTACGCAGTCACAACCGACTTGCTGTTAGGAGGTGGGGCCAAGTTAGAGATGGATCACTCAGGGTGTTATCTAGAAGTATGTGTTCTTGGCCCCATTTCCTCACTTCCCTTTCTGTTTCCTGGCTGCCAAGGGTGAGAAGCTCTTCTCTTGTGCTCTTGTGCCCATCTACCAAATGTTTCTGCCATGGAATCAGCCAACCACGGACTGAACTCACTGAAAACTGTGAGATAAGTAAAGTTCCCTCTTTAAATTGTGTGTGCTGGATCCCAGAAATGAGAAGAATGACTAATAAAGTATGAATTCTGGATTGTATATAGATAGAATATCTATAATTTGTGTTAGGAAGAAGTTTAATAACATCTACAGTTCACTGGAATGTTAGTAAAATACATAATATGAGTTGATTGATATATACAGTGATGTAAATAAGTGTAAGAATACTGATAGTATATTTTAGGTATATTCAGATGTTTATGTGTAAAAAATTTAACTTTGATATACAATTGTATTATTTTTGGATACAATAAAAAATTTTGTTTAAAGCATCAATAGAAAATACAACCACCCAGTAATAAATCCAAAATAATTATTCGCAAGTAATACCTTTATTGACTATATACTAACTATACTAACATCCATTGGAACATGCATTATAAAACATAAGTAAAATATATAAGATGGCAATTCTTCCCCAAGTTATACATAATAGTAATGGAAATTTTAAAAATACAAACAATTTTACTGAAGAAAATATAAACTGACTTTGAAATGCAGATGGAAAATAAATCACTAATAATATTTTTAGTGTAGCATTTATTAAATCACCACTGTTTTCTAACCCCCCCACACATATTGTGTCAGTTAATTCACATTATAATCCAGTGAGTTAGGTACTGTTATTTATCCTAAATTTATGCCAATGGACATGTATTAGTAAGTAGCATTGTTTCTTTCAGGGAAACTCACATCTGCCGAAAAAACATTTGTAATAATGGTTAATGCAGAATTATTCAATAGTCATTCAATGAAAACATGTATAACTTTAACAGTAGATAAATGGATAAATAATTCCAAATAGGCTGTACAATGGGATACTTTGAGTTACAAGGATGAATGTAAAATTATAGGTATCAATCTAGATAATTCTCTAAAACATAATGTGAAGTGGAAAAGAAAAGTGTATTACAAAAGGATGAACACAATATGATACTAATGTACAGTTCTGAAAGCTAGAATACACTATTGCATTAAGTTTTTAGAGCAAACTGTCCATCTTCAAACACCAACAAAATCACTTACTAGCTGGGTGAGAGCATCTGATATTGGAAACATGTATTAGTTTGCTAAGGCTTCCATAACAAAAGATTGTGTAGCTAGTATCGCAGAAACTTAGCTTATTACAGTGTTGAATCCCTGAATCTCCAAATCAAGTCTCCAGTGGGCAGATTTCTTTCCTTGCTACAGATGTCTGTTTCTTTGTGTGACCTTTCGTGCTTTTTCTCTGTGTACATTTTTCTCTTCGTATGAGAACACCCACCATACAGGGACAGTTTCACCTTTATTAATTCATTTAATCTATTTTTTTCCTTTCTCATGGGTAAATGTTTGCAGTACATAATGAATACATCTATTGTGAGTAGTAGTTGGTACATGCACATGATGCATCTTAATTCTTTTTACACCCCTGTCCCTTCCTCTCCTTCCCCTCCCAACATCTCTTGGTCCCATTTCCATTTTCCTGAGACATCGCTCCCTGTTTCCTGTTGTCTAGCTTATATTTTGTTCTTTAATTTATTTATACCAGCTTCTTTAAAGTCCTTATCTCCAAATATAGTCATACTGGAGGTTAAGGCTTTGACATATGAATTTTGTGAAAACACAGCTCAATGACTGCGTGCCACATGTTGGTCAAGCAGGTCATATTTGTGGAAATGCCTCAGCTTTGATTTTCAGAGAGTCTTCTACATGGTCCTAAAGAACATCTGAGCTTGAGAAAAAGCTTATTTCCAGATTTCTTTCATTATTGAACCTTGTTTCTAAGATTATTTTTATATGCCCTTAGTCTATGTCCTTTTCAAAAAATTAGATGATTAACTGGAACCATTGGATTAAAACAATTCCCTATGCCACAGGCAGAGAAATACCCTCTGCATACTATTATTGATACTGTCTTCTTTAACAAATGTACAGGTTATTTTTACTTTTACAGGGAATTTTTGATGAACATGAAATATTCATAGAGGACAGATAATATTTAAATGACATCATTAAATAATTAAAAATGTAATGATCTCCACAGAGAATTACTACATGAAGCCTGAGAACACATTCTCATTATCTGTCCTCCATTTCTGAGATTGCGGATAGAAGCACTTCTGAGTAATTTCTCTATGCTAATATGAAAGGAGTGGAAATCTACCTTTAGAGAGATTTAAACTTCCTATCACGTTTACAATAGAATAATTACTAAAATATTCTTAAATAACTTTAGCTACTTAAAAACAACACACATTATGTAATCAATAAAGAACACAGCAAATGTCAACACTTGTTTTTTATCCATGATACAGAAAAGGTCTATGAGGATCAAAACTACCGAGTTTAGTTTCAACTATGACACTTGTCAGACACATATTTTATGTTCCCATATTTCCTTTAAACTAACACAGTAAGGGCTTGTGCTTATATCTGCTCGTGTGCAGCATAACAATGGAAAGGAAAGTGGAGAGAGTAAGGCATTTTAGTACTTTCTTATGACTCAGTGAGGTGAGCATACTCCTATTACAAGTGAAGAACTGAACCAGAACTGAGTGAGTGGACTGACTAAGTCACACAAATAGTTGGTGACAACTATCTAAACACAAACCTAATCGTAGATGCTGACATCACATCTTCCTTATGGGGCTGCTGTGGAATTCATTAAAATACTATTGCTGGCCATCAGAGAAAGGCAAATTAAAACAACACCGAGAAGCCATCTCACACCAGAATGGCAATCATCAAAAAATCAATCAATAAGAAATAGTGAAGAGGCTGCTTGGGGAAATGGAGCCCTTCTTTATTGTTGGTGGGAGTGTAAACTGGTAAAACCACTATGGAAATCAGTAGATTTCCCTGAAGATTTCTCAAAAAATTAAAATTAGAAGTTTCACTTGACCCTGCTATTACCCTTCTATATATCTTCCCAAAAGAATTAAAGGCATCATACTACACTGATATATGCATATACATGTTTGTAGCAGCAAAATTTATAATAGCTAAATCTTGGAAACAAGTTATATGTCCGTCAACAGATGAATGGCTGAAGAAATGTGATATTTATACACAATGGAGTACTACACTGCCATAAAGAAGGACGACCTTGAGTCATTTGTAGGAAAATTGATATACCTTGAGATCATCATATTAAGTGAAATAAATCAAACACACAAGCTCAAATATTGCATGATTTCTCTTATAAGAGAAATTCAGTATATAAATAAAGTACAAAATAAAAGACAGATAATAGGAAAAAATAAAGAGAGAAAAGTTATGTAATCCAGTAGGGACAATGAATCCAAAAGTGTATGCTGATTTAGTGCAATTGTCTTATGTGTCTAACATGTTTTATGGCCTGTTACTCTGGCCGGTAGATCTGTTATGTATGAACGTAACATTACAAGGACCTACAAGATAAATAAATGGATCTAAGGCTCACAAACAAGAGAGGTTAGGGGAAGGGGAAATATCAGAGATGTATTATATACATGTGTCACTTCCCCATAATAAATCCAATCATTATGTACTGCAAATATGTTTTAATAAGAGTAAAAAATTTTTAAGGACAAAAGTTAAGGTGGTCTGCAAATTGTACAGGGATATAAAAAATAGTCTTGTATTACTGTTGACTATTCTCAAACAAGTGCTGGAATTTTTTTCATATTTGTTGGTTTGCTATAACAACTTTTTATTTATACACATTAAAGTGTAAATTATTATTTTATTTTGCAAAAGAAGAAAGGATACCATGAACGTCAAGAAAAGAACTGGCCAGAACTCTGGTATGCTCAGGCAGAAGGATCTCAAGTCTGAGTTTATTTTGTTTGTCTAAGTCCCTTTTTGGTCACTGAGACACGATACCCAACATTCACAAATTGAAAGAGGAGAGGTTTATTTTGGTTCATGTTTTCAGTTCATGTTAGGCTGGCTCCAAGGCAGAAACAGCATTGAGGAACGGCCTGAGCAGAGGAAACCTGCTCACATCATGGTGATCAGGAAGCTGAGAGAGAAAGGAAGACACGGAGGGAGACAGAAACTTCCAGGTCACACCCAGAGACCTGTCTCTTCTGCCCAGACCCGCCTGGTAAGGACAAGTCAGCAGCCACGCTCCCATGATCCTCATGAGTCCATCAGGGTTTGGAAGGGACGTCCTTGATCTAAACCACAGAATGAGCAACTCAGGAAGATCCTGTCTCAAAAATTTAAAAACTAAATTAAATTAATCAGGCTAGAGGTGTAGCTCAGTATGAAGGCACTGAATTGAATCCTCAGTACTTCAGAGAGGTGGGGGTGGAGGGAGGGAAGCAAAAAGAAAAGAGAATTGCCACATGGAATCCTTGCCACAACGAGTGAAAAGAATGGTGCTCATTAAACTTTTGGTGTTTATTTGGCATTATGATTAAAGGAAGAGGAGATCGCAAGGTAACTTGAACAATACAGATTCCTCTTGCTATGGTTAAATTATAGACAAGACATTCTGAAATGAAATTATTATATGTAAAAATAAAGCAAAAATATTTGTGTGCTCGGAAATACTCCAAATAAATATAGCATCTGTTACCTTAAACATATATACGTTACAATGAAGTAATAAAAAAAAGTTTTCTCACTGCCTCAATTTCCTACCAAGCACACTTGTTCACTGACATCTTGGGATCTATGAGGGTTACTCTCACCATTCAACTTCTCGCTCACCATTTATCATTTTTGTCCTCATCAACAACTTTTGGATCTTGCTCTCCATTACTCTCTGAAATATTCATTATTGAGAATTTAGTTTTTAAAAATTTGTCCTCCCTCAAAATTTCAACACTTCACTTCTTCATCTCATGGATACTCTCCACTTTGCCATGAATTCTTTCTCATTTAACTCAAAATATAGTGGTATATCAGAGTCTGTTTTAACACGAAACTCCCAGTTGCCTCCATGGCTCCAATTAGTATCTCTCCAAGAAGGTGGAAAAATTTTGGAGACATATGCAGACAGTACAGTAGTAAACTCACTTATCAAGTATTTACTGAGCATCTTCCCTGCAGCAGGGACTGTGCCAGATGATAGGAAGACGGCATTTACAAACTCGTGCTCGTAGACCTTTGTTTTTTTTAGTAATGAGGGTAGAAACAATCCTCCTAATTTGCATAAGATATTTCTACTGAGACAAAACAAAAGCAAGGAAGAGTTTTTAGAAGAGAAGAATGAATGTTAAAACTGTATTTTTAACATCTTCAAAATTGACCCTTTACGGCTCATACTTTTTAGATTCACGTTCATAAAAGACAAAATAAAGTTTTTAGTACTGTGTAAAGCTAAAATTGAAAGGAAATTCAACTGAGTAGTGAGTGATTTATTCCAAATTTGTGTGATTCTTTTCTTATGTTAGAAAAAGATTACAGAAGTACACAGATGAAGGCAATGACTGACTGTCTAATTCAGTCAGGGACTTAAATTTTATGCATATTTAAATTGATCCATCATGTCAAGGATCCATACTATCAACGTGCTTCATGACTCTTTTTGTTGATCCCGAATATCGGCTGAAGCCATGTTGTCATTGCTTCTCTTCAAAATTACTTTAGTTTCCTTCTTTTTCCATACTGTGCTGTTTAGCAGGGTGTTGTTATGTACAGACCACATTTAAAGAATGGGGATTTATTCATCCTCTTAGTAAGGGCAGATAATCTACATAATTTATTTGGAATTCTTATGCACACATTTATCTCGTTCCCAATGTATTAATATGCTTTATCATTTATTTACATCAATATGACCTCATGGATATTTATGGCCATTGAAAGCTCTTTCAGTTGACTTCTGCACTCCTTTGACACTTTCCAATTAATATGTTTAGTTTTTGTTTGTTTGCTCTCTTTCAATTCCTCTGTCACTAAAAGATTGCTCAGGCTCATCTTGTATATTGTTTACTTTGGTCTAAAAAGAAGATATTTCTCCAAGAAGCCCTAGGTCCTTTAATTTATGAATGATAATAGAAACCAGTATCTGCATGTTTACAAGGGGCTAACATACAAAATATATAAGTAATCCCGAAACTCAACAGCAAAAATACAAATAGCTCAATTAAAATGAGCAATAAGTCTAAAGAGCAATTACTTTTAAAAAGACATACAAATTTCCAAGAGGTATGGGGGAACATGTCCAAAATCACTAATTTTCAGAGTAACCAAATGAAAGCCATAATGAGCTATCATCACATCCCAGCAAGAATGACTACTATCCAAAAGACAAAAGGTAAGAAGTGCTGACAAGGGTGAGGAGAAGAGGAAACACTTGCATGCTGGTGGTGAAAATGCAAATTAGTACAACCATTATGGAAAACCATATGGAGGTTCTTCAAACAATTAAAAAAGAGAATTATCATATGATCCAACAGTTTCACTCCTTGGAATATATCCAATGAAATTAAATCATTACAGTATGCCTAACAGATAATTGCATTCCCATGTTTCATTGCAGGACTACTCAGCCAGGAAATGGAAACAAACTGAAGTTCAGTCATCTGATGAGTGAATAAAAAATGTGGTCTATATGCACCTTGGAATACTATTCAGCAGTAAAAATGATGAAATTCTGCTATTTTAACAACATGGGCAGAACTTGAGATCATTATGTGAACTGAAATATGCTGGGCACAAAAGGACAAGGACCTCTGACCTACATATGATCTTGCTCATATGTAGAATCTAAAAGAGTTGATATTGTAAGAGTTGATTGTAGAATGGTGGTTATCAAAAGATGGGAAGAAAAGAGAGAGAGGAATAATAGAGACATGTTGTTCAAAGATACTAAGGTACATTGAAACAGCCTGTGTATGTGGTACCTTAGTTAGCCTAGGGTGCAAAAAAGTACAGACCAGTGAATACTTAGATTTCTGATTTTTATTTGTTTTTTAATATATATCCATAGGGCTATGATATTGACCCTAAACTCTGATCCTAAGTATTTCGTTAAGGACTTTTCTATCTGTATTTATTAACAATATTGCCTGATACTTCCTTTTGTTGAAATTAAATGCACCAATATTTGGTGCAAATACATTAAAATTATAATCTCTTCTTTTTGATTTTCCCCTTGAAAAGTATACAGTGCCCTTATTTTCTCTTCTAATCAATTCCGGCTTGAAGTCTGCTTTGTCTGAAAATAAGATATCTACTCCACTTGCTTTCAGACTCCTGTTGTATGGAGTATTGTCTTCTATCCTTTCACTTTCAATGTGTGTATTTCCTAACTGATGAAGTATGTTTCTTGCAGGCAACATATGCTTGGGGTGTTAAGATGATTTATATTTAGTATTATTGTTGAAAGATAGTTACTCATTCCTGTCCTTGTGTAATTTTTCAGCGTTGGTTCCTTTCTGTTTCCCTCATTTGTCTACACTCCCAGTTAGATTTCTTTTTTCCTTTAGGATCACTGCTGGGTTAGTGGTCATGAATTCATTTAGATTTCCTTTGCTATGGAAGGATGTTTTTCTCCATCAATTTTGAAAGATAGTTTTGCAGGATATAATACGTGGAAGGGCATAGTTTTTCTTTTAGGGCTTACAAATTTCACTTGAAGCTGTCCTGGCTTTAAGATTTGTGTTGAGAAACCTGCCATGACTCCAATAGGCTTGTCTTCATAAGTTCCATAACATTTTTCTCTAATGGTTTTTAGTTTTCTCTTTGCTTTGAATTTCTGGAATTTTGCCTATCATATGTCTAGTAAAGGTTCTTTTCTGGTTGTGTCTATTTGGGGTTATAAATGCCTTGTTTATCTGGGTGTCCATTTTAATTTCTAGATTTGGAAATTTTTCTGTAATAATTTCAGTGAATAATTTTTGTACATTTAACTTCCCTCTTTATCTCTTCCTTGAAACCTATAATTTTTAGGCTTGTTGTTTTAGAATCATTCAGGAACTCTTGAATCCAATTTTTATGGTTTCTTATTGTTTCTTTCAGGAATATCACTGAGTAAATGATTTGCTGTATCAGTCCCACCTTCAACCCCTGATAGCCCTTCGTCAGATTGGTCTTGTCCACTAGAATGGCTTCCAATAGAGTTTTCATTTACAGGATTACTACTTGATTCTTTTGCTTAGCCTCTAATTCTTTACCAAAATTGTTCATATCTTACCTTGTGTTTTTAATTCAATCAGCTGTGTTGTTTGTGTTTTTTTCTTTAATCTCTTTGAACATCTTGTTAATCAAATGCTTCATCTTCTAATGCACATCCTATTTGACATCACTGAATATCCTACTAATTTCTTCATGCATTTCTTCTTTGATCTCTTCAAATATTTTCACTCTGTGGTTTTTCTGTTCTTTTCCTGAAACTTCCTCTACTTCAGTGCCTATCAGATCAATTTTGGAGATTTCTGAACTTTTCAATGCATCTTATTGTCTTTCTTTGCTATGATTCTTTTGTCTTTGTTTTAAACGTTGTAGATCATTTAGGGTAAAAGCTCTGCCACCATAGTAGAAATCTTTTTAGTATGTAGATTGCTGTTATGGTGTGCTCTTGGCTTTGAATGCAATTCAGTACACAGCTACCTACTTAATTTATAAAGTGCAGCATGGTCCCTAGAAATGAATCACAAGGTGAGAGTGACTACTAGAAATACCAACATCCAAGAACCAATCATACATCAATATGTAAGGTGGAGCTTCTTGAGCAAGTCTTCCACTCTTTTAATAATCCAGGAATACAAAAGATTAGTAATGGTAGAGAAAGGGATGTGAGATATGAGAAGATAAAAGAAAAAGGGACTAAATGTAAATAAAAGAAGAAAAATGAGAAAATAGGCAATTAAAAAAGAAAAACAAATGAAAGAAAGTAATTTTTGCTGATATTATTTCTATACTTGGAAAGGCGGGGGAGGTGGAAAGAGATTGAGAGGATATGTGTAGGGGTGGAAGGACAGGAGAAAAGGGAGGATTTTATAAGTAGAGGGTAGGACAGTCTTTATGGAGATTGTATCTTGTTTATAAATTAGCAGAATCCCAAAGTTAGAAGACCTAGCCAAGGTCTCTGGTGAGCCAGAACCTGACAAGCAAATGGAAGGCACTGTAGCAGTACAAAACTTGAATTAGTACTCATATTTACTCATAAACATATTCCCCTCCACAGATGCTAAAATAAAAACAAAGGAAAATCATGTTCCATAATGGTTTCACATATAAGAAAAGAGTCAGAGTGTGAGATTTTTAAGGGTGAAAGAGGAAATTATAGAAAAAGAATTGGGGAAGGATTTTAATGGACAGGAAAAACAATGCATGGAGATTGAGTACAATTAATGACCTAACTCAAACAGTAATTTTTGAAACCTTGTGGAACAATCCTTGCTGAGGGGAGACATAATGTGAGATGTTAAAATAGTGTAGTAGTTAGGTTACTCTTACTAGTTTTTGTGTAAAAGATATAAATAGAAAGGGAGAAATAAAAGTAAAAAATATATAAAGATGTGGATCCAAGAGACAAGAGAAGGTATGAGGGGGGAAAAGCACAGGTAAGGAAAAGATGAAATTGTAAATGAGAAGTAAGAAAAGTGATAGGGAGATTATATCCAAATGTTGAACTAACAATCAAGCAAGTTTAGGTAACACCAAAAAACAACCTCTGACGCATGTGGGCATGTGTGACTTAACTAATTTGCAATTTTTTACAAGCAATAGTAGAAAATATATACGCATAGCTAAAACTATACACAGATATATACAAATGTCTGCCACTCAAAAAAATCATACAATAAAAAGCAAGAAGAAAGCACATACACATAAAATAATACAGAACAAAAACATACAAATGGTGCTGTGCTTAGAAGCCTCAGGGGTTCTTAGAATACTGGTGGGTCCAGCACTCCTCCCACTGACAAATGGCCAACTCAGGTTCCCAGCTGAATTCCTGCCACCACCGGCTCTGCTATTTTCTCTCCCCAGTTTACTTCTTTTAGCTTCCCAGGCTGGCTGTTTGCAGTTAGTCCCATTTCCTTCTGGCCAGCAACCTCCGTGTCCCCTGTGGTCAGGCAGGAGGCAGTATCCTTGTCCCTGTGTGCCAGTCTGACAGCTTTGCTTTGTCCCTTTTACACACTGCTGCTCGCTGAGTTTCAGTCTGACCTGGGATTTTAGTCATTTGTGCGGGCCAGCAGGCAAATACCCTACATGAACACTGATCTGGATGGTTTTCTCCAGCCCTGGTGACTCCTCATCCCTGTAGTTTAGCTTCGCAAAGGGTCACTTTTCAGCCCACACACTCAGGGGCACTTAGCATAGGGGTGCCAGGTGGGCACTGGGTGGTGGTTGCTAGGCTGGGCGCCTAGAGGCAGTCTGGCAATCATGGCACTGAGCTTTGTCTTTCAGGAGGATGTGAACCTTTCCTGAGATGGTATGTTTACCTGACCTGTGCTGTAAGCAGTGTTGAAATTGAGAAGTGGCCATGTTTCTTATTCTAAAAACACCCCTGTTACTGGATTTTATCTAATGAGCTTTTCTTTCAGGTTGCTTTCTCATGGTGAGATTTTTGTTCATTTTTAATACACAACTACCTACCTTAGTTAGCATCTCCAGAGCCTCTTGTGAACACCCTGACTCTAGCCAGCCTTGATGCTGATCTCTTGATTATTTTATACAACAATTCATTTAGCATATGTTTTACTTTCCTTTAAAAAAAAAAAAAGCCAGGGAGGTATAGTGGTGCACCTCGGTAATCCCAGTACTATGGGAGGCCAACAGAAGAGGATCACAAGTTTTAGCCCAGTGTTGGCTACTTAGTGACTTAACCAGACCCTAGCACAAGATGAAATATTAAAAAGAGATGAGGCTATTGTTCAGTACAGAGGTCCTTGGTTCACTCTCCAGTACCATGCACCCCAAAAAAATGTAAAATAAAATAAAACTTAGAGTGGTTACATTAGAGCTTCAGTACACATTTGCAACTAAGTTCACTTACAAAGAATGTTAAATGGCTTCCCAGTTAGTACAGTTTTTATTATCTTTATTTAGACAAGGTCTTGACCAGAACTCAGAGACCTGATCTCCCAAATATGAGTTCTTTCATTTGTCATCTGCTTGATCAATTGGTTGTTTTATCTATTAAACAGCTTTCATACTTTACGGAAAAAGAGAAGGCACAGACGGAACAAATAAGTGATGACAGAAATGAATGAAGGAAGGAAGGAAGAAAAGAAGGAAGGAAGGAGTGAATATTGCTAGATTAAAAGAAATCTGAGGTTAACATGAAGTTCTGAGGCCTGATGATTTGCAGATTAATATACCATAGCCAAATGAAGGACATGTTGATTTAGAATATATTCATTTGTATGAAATAGAAAAAAAAACAACTTTTTAAAAATTTTTTTTGGTGCTGGGGATTGAACTGAGGGCCTTGTGCTTTCAAGGCGGGCACTCTAACCACTGAGCTAAACTTCCAGCAAGAAAAACATATTTTAATAACAAATGCCTTGGAATAACTCAAACTGCAGTAGGATAGAGTATCCAAAGTCAATTGAGGATAAAATATGTAAATGATCCTGTTATTTGTTAAATTACCAAAAATGATATATCAAAATCCTAACTTGTTAACAGGATCATTTACATATTTTATGATCTTTACAGTTAGAACCAAGATGAGGTTATATCCAATATGACTGGTATCCTTACACGAGGGGAAATTTGGACCCAAGAAAAGTATGGAGAATAAGATGATAACAGAAATGCACAAGAAAGAGCCAGGCACATGGTGGCAGAGTCCATAGAGTCTGGATTATTTTGCTACAATATAAGGAACACATAGTGCTACCAAAAGCTGGAAGAGACCTGGAAGTATACTCTTTTAGAGGCTTCAGGGGCAGCATGACCCTGTCAAAAATTCACCTGTATAGCTAAGTATCCTAGAGCTATGAAAGAGCAATTTCTTTCACCTCAAGTCATTCAGTTTGTGTTGCTTGCTTACAGAAGCCCTAGGAAGGTAACAAAAAACTTGATTTTGTGCAGGTAAAGCAAATGGTTTCATCCAAGTATTTTGTGTTTATTTATGTGTAATTTAAGTCAATACATAAGAATTGTCAACCTTACAAATAGCTTAAATTTCCAAACTTTAACATTCAGAGAAGTCTCCACATTTCTAAATATGTTAATGTCCTTGAATTATTATAATCTGCTATCCAATAAAATGCATTCAGATTTCAGTGTAAGCATGCAAAATCTACTCTTTTGCCTTTCCTAACCTCAGTATCAAGTCACTACTGACTGTGATACATATATTCAATCTCTTTATTTTATGTCAGCAAACTTTCCTTGAATCCCCACTAAATGCTCAACATTGTTATGTGCTTTAGATAAGAAACATATTCTGTTATTTTCAAGTATTTAAAGTTTACTGGGAGTGATATTCATTCATTAGTTAGCATCCACTAAGTATCAAGCACTGTTCTGGGCAGGGTGATAAAATGACAAGTGGGATATTGTGTTCTAAGAACACACTGTGTTGACCATCATCATGTTGGCTTTAAGAGTAAAAGATGCAGGGAATAAGCTAAAAGGTGTGCAGATACACATATATCAAATCTCTTTTGAATTATCTTTTATTTTATATATTTTCTAATATGCTTGGGAGAAATAAAGGATTAAGAAATAGATATGTAATTAGTTCTGTCCAAAATATAAAAAAGCACTTGCTGTTACTATGTCTACTAAAATACAAACCTGAGCAAACATAGCAATGACTGAACAGTCCCTACCAATGGATGCTTTTAGCAGTATATTTCTGGCCTATGTAAGATTACTTAGTGGTAAATAAAACTGGAATCTGTAGATTATGCATTGATCTCCCTGGAAAATATGATGTAAGCCACTTACCTGAGTGAAACATGGAAATATTTCATGTCTCATATGACTCTCCTCTAAGTAAGCAATCATTCACATTGCTTTCATATTGCTTAAGAATCTCATGTGAATCTGGCCCTAAGTCCCCCAAAAGAGAATTCAAGAATCTTCAAAACTGGTGATAGTCATAGGGATTTCTGATATTACCTGTATCTATGATTATTACTCTTCCTGGAATTATTATATTTTATAAGATTTCTAGTTTTCGAAAGTATGGTTTGACTATTTCTCTGTGTGTTTCGCTTTCTAGCTGGAAATTAAATCGTTGTTACGGGCATAAATTTTTTTATTACCCCGGCATGATGAGTACATTTGAACGAATGTTTCCAATTACCCAATGTTTATATAAATTGGCCGTATTTATTTCATTCTTCAATATAACAAGAGACAGTTATTATCACTATATTACTGAAAATTTCATTAAACCTCAGTGATTAATAAAATTTCTCAAACTTATTTAAGTTCCAGAAACCAGATACGAACTCAGTTGTGTTTCTTCAAACCCGTGCTATCTTACCATTCCACGCTAACTTCCAATGGTCTAGGCAAATGGTAGGTGCTCCATAAATACATTTAGTATACTTAGGTTGGCTGCCAGGAGCAAATGCATCTACTGTTTAAAAAAAAATAATCCAGATAGCTCCAGAAAGTGTATGGATTGACCATTTATCTATCTTGTCTTAGAAAAGTTGTTATTACTTACAGTAGAAAATATGGTGGGCTATAGAGATCACTGTTAAAAAGTTAAAATTTAGGGAATCCTCTGTACTTCTTTATCATTTACTTTCTTCTATTTCATTTCCTCTTTCCATTTGCTTTAATTTCTTGCTAGTTATAATAATCAAGAGCAGTAACCATGCCTCTTATGTTTAGATAATGAGAATTGGCTTTATTTAATATGGAAAAAGTATTACCTATCTGTATTGAAAATTCTTGAATTAATTTCCCACCTTTTGCAAAAATTTTAATTAATGCTTTCCCTCACAAAGAGGTTATAACTCCCGTTCCATGCTTATTAAATCAGGAGAACTTATTGTTACAGTACAACCTATTATATATAAATTGTCCTTACCTGTGACAGTGCTATTATTATCTTTGCTGATTATCTTGTATTTCATCCCATCCAGAATGGAGCTCCTCAAAGCAAGGCGATTCTGACAAACATGAAAGAGTAGTTAGGTGTTGGTGGTGAAAACAGCATAGTATTATTACTGGGTCCATGCATCCTAACTTAATTCTAAGGCGTTTCTAATTCTGTAGTTCACATCCCAGATTGTTTATGTGAGAGCTCTTACAGACGCTGATTGCAAGAAGCAAAAATTTATTCCCATGATGGAAAAGATATGTGAATTAGGAACAGAAAATCAAGGAAATAGGCCTACTGAGACACTTATGGATTTGTGACTGTCCAGTATCTACTCTACCTACTTGCAGGGATTCTCTTTCCTGGTATTTGGCAGTCTGGTGGGATTGTGAATCAATGTGGCCAATACAGAGCTGTAAAAAAGCAGACATATCTTCCAAACAAGACCCACAAGATGTTCATCCATAGATCCATAGACCCATAGATCATTTACATCTCGGGAAATAAAGACAGAAGACTTGTGAAAACCCAAAATCAGAGCAGTAATACTTCCAGTGACAGAAAATGTAACGGGAGGTACCAGGGTAATTTGCAAAGCCAAAGTGGTGTCTTCATTGCCATCATTTTAGTTTGAATGTTTGGATAAATGTCAAGATCACAATCAAATCCACAATGTAATACAAAAAGATTATCAGACTGAGAATTAAAAACAGTGGCTTAAAAACAGAATAAAAGAATAATGCTACAATATTTCTAATAAGGAATTACAGTATGACCAGTGTTTACTGTGGATGTTTTTGGTCCTCAAACCACCAGGTTCTTGCTGTTGTCACTCATGTTGTGAGTCTGTCATTTAAGAGAATAGATTTCTGCTCAGACTTTATCTATCATTAAAATCCGAATGAGCAGTGGTGTAATAATCTACAGTGTGTAGTCCAAATGTATGGAAAGCTGAGGACTTTTGACACCAGAGTTATTCTCTAATTAGAGCCTACTGTCCATGGTTTGCAGGCAACTTTACGTTTCTCCATTAGGATATTCTTGGAAGGGTTTCGCTGCTGTCACTAATGACTGATGAACTTAGCGATGGTTATGAGAAAACAAATATTAACATCACCCCTTCTGGGTACTCACAGATGTCACTTGGTATTTACAAGCATCACCCCACTGACCCTGCACAAAAGCTCTGTGAATTTCATATAATTACATCTATTTTTCTGAGGAAACCGTGCTGTAACATCACACAAGAGGCTCTTTTATGCAATCATAGATGTTCAAACTGCATTCTGGCACAGATTCTTGACAGATGATGGTCTGCAGTGTGACCAAACTCACACTCTGGAAGCTGAAGCCAGTTACCCTTTCCTTCCCCTTCAATCGGGGTTTTCCTCACAATTACCAAGAGAACATATCCGACTGATTCCTCACTCACGGGAGGAGGTTGCCCACTAACCGCATCAAACGTTTGATGAAAATATGATCCTCTGTTATCATTTATAAAAATAATATATTATTTATAAGTATAAAAAATTATACGTTAAATAATATTTGCATTGTATAAGTGGAAAAAAAACTGTTGATGTGCTGAGAATACTGATAATAAACCTAAAAAATTTTAAGAAATTGTACCTTTTTAATCCCCCAAGCAGCATTATATTTTCCTTCATTTTTTATCACATTAACCCTTGATCACCACAGCCATGTTTATGCCACTCATTCCCCAAATCTGTAGTCTCAGGCTTTCTCACAAGCTCCAGTCTAATGTTTTCAAATTTCCTGTCGAACTTCTGAAGAACCTGCTGATGACTTGAGTTTAACCTGCTCCAAAAGGAGGTTGTTTTCTTCACGATAAACTCCTATCACTTGACTATAAACTATAGGTTCCGTTTTGGTCCGCTGTTGTCACACGAACTGTCAAGAAACTGTGAGAAGTATCCTGCCTGTAAGTGCTCTCGCACATTCCCCACAAAATCTCTGTCTTCTTGCTTTCACATCCTCTCCAAGTATGACTGATCATCTCGACTGTGCTGAAAAATACTGGCTTTCAACAAAAACTACCCAAACTCTTCAGCCTACTGTTGGAAGTCTCCCGTTATTCAGCAATAATTTTACTCTGGCTTATATTCCACAACTCAAGGCTGATCTCAAAATCATACAAGAAGCTTGTTTGTAGAACTGGCCAACATACTTCTTCGAACTGTTCTTCCTTCTAGACTGTTTCAATCCCTACACACATGCAAGCCCAGGATGATCTTAAAATTTATTCATTACTTCCATTAAGCAGCTCTGACTCTTCTCAGATAGAAGTGTGTTTCCCTTCCATCTCTAATTCTGGGACCCATTGCTTGAACTACATTAATTATTTTTAATAATTTTAACTTAAAATGTATAAAGTGTTTACATGCCATACCTCCCTTATCAGACACGAGCCTCTTGAAACACACATATGTCTAATTTATTTTTACATACATGGACATATCTCAAGATCATATACATATAGGAAAGTATGCAGTGTTGGAGTGTACATTATAAATAAATATTTGAAAAGCCAGCATACCCATGTAGCCAAAACTCAGAACAAGAAATAAGGAAATGAGTGGAACTCAAAAAGCAGGTCCCTTTCAAGTAACTGCCTATCCAAGAAAAATACACATTTTGATTTATAATATCATAGACTGTTTTTTTAAACTCTATGTAAATAGGAGTAAAGGAATGCAAAATATTAAGTTTGGTTTCTCTGGAGCCAGCAATATTTATGAGACTCCATTCACGTTGTTTCATGTACCAATATATCCTTGGTTCTTTACTCCATTTTATTGCATGAATGTACTCCATGCTGCTTATCTATTCTTCTGTAGATATAAATGTGGCTTGTTTCTTCCAAGTAGCAAAAATGTATCCATGTTATTCACGGAATACACATTTTCTCTGTCTCCTTTATTCCTCCTCTCTCTCTCTCTGCCTCCCTCCCTCTCCTCCTCTCACTCTTCCATCTCTCCCTTCTCCTTTCTCTTCTCTCTGTTAGTTGAATCTGCCTAAAAGCAGCCCTGACAAGAATTTGCATGCATGGACATCTTGGGGAAGTAAAGACAATAGTGACAGGAGAATGAAAAACGACAGTGGAAGAAAAGCCAGCTCAGTAACAGCTCAATCCAGTGCACACATTGGAAAATGACACAAAAAGGGTTTGGTGCAAAACAACTCATAAGTTACCGCAACTAAGGAATGAATAAACTGGAATATTTTTATGCTAATCTGAGAATCACTGATAAAGAAACACTGTGAGGGCAGTTAATACCCTGATACTTTCACCTTTCATGTGCACACGGATGGTGACCTCAGGCACATCCAGGCAGCTACCCCAGTACAGAAGCAGATACTAGGATTTGGAAGCCATTCTCTCCCCCACAACATTGTATGATTTGGGTGAATATGGTCAGAAGACTGACAATAAATATTCATCTCTCTCTCTCTCTCTCTCTCTCATACCATAATCATCTCAAAGATCTCTAAATTTATGATAAGGTATCCAGCTAGTATTTGAACTAATTTAAAACCAAAGAACTCTAGACAATGGAAAAAGAAATGTTAAGACAAAAATATAAACCAGAAGTGAAGGAAGTGAAGTTAGCTTCAAAATCATTCCTCATGCAAAACATGAGCCAGAGTTGCACATCAAGGCACCATAGCCACTCACACCATGAGGTAAAGGCAATATGACTTACATTGCCCGTGATAGTGTAATCAAAATTAAGTTTCACAGGAAAAACATACTGATACCAAGACGGGAGAGACTTTCTCCAACATGTCTTCAAAAGGAGAGCACTGTGCAGTGTAATAACAATGTCTTCAAAACTCCTAGAGAAAAGGAGGATGTTTGTAGCTAAAGGGGCACCAAAAATTAGGACTTCGGAGCAAAATAACCTGGAAGGAACCATGTCTCCTTTAGAATCAGTTCTTCAGCTTCACGATGTTTTAAAGAATATCTTCGGGAAACACTTGTCAGAACCAGGAACCTTGAGTAACATCGCAAAAAGGTTTATAATTGGCCTAAAGATCCTTCAAGAAATCAGTGACCATCCCAGTGACACATTGACCTTTAAACAGCCCCGGGAGAAGGGTTGGGAGCACACAACTCAAGAAGTGAAGAAAATAAAACGCAAAGATCAAAATCTTTGCCACTGACATCAGCTGTCACTGTTTTCCAAGTGTCTAATATCCTGGTTCCCTAGTGTTAATTTCGTGTCATATATTTGTAGAAATTTTTTTCATATCTGCTCAAGGTACATCTGCCAAATGCTAAATAAGTATTCAAAATTTCAGTAACTTGACATAATAAGCTTAGTTGTCTCTTACAACGTACTCAGTTGTGAAAGATCAAATTCCTTTAGCTTTCCTCTAAGTGGTAACTCGCTTATTCTGTTGGCTTCTATTACATAATTTTGTCATTTAAACTTCTTTTCTTTCCCCAACCATTAAACTTGGAAGACAGAGCACAGACCAAGGAGTTTTTAGGTGGTCTGAAAACTCAAGCTTGATAATAGCCTACTACCCACATTTATTTCTCATAATTAAGTAAATGGCTCCTAATCTCAAATGAAATTAGGAAATTTAGTCTTCTAGTATTCCCGAGAAGAGGAAATAACATAATCTAGTCAATTTCTGGCATAGTTCCGCCTTTTAGACAGCAAAATCCTGTTTTAATTTTCTTTGCATTGTCTCTGACTAAATTCTGGAATCAGTGGACTATGTCAACCCATAACTGTTATCTTTAGATTTTGTTGATCTGGATCTTGTAACCTCTGGACTAAAATGACAAGCTATCTTTTTTCCACCTCCACAGATGCACATGCATACGCGACATGATGGCAGCAGTAAATGCTCCCATTTGGAAGAGACAAGAATGAAAAACTCACCAGTCCCTGGTCTGAACGGTTCTGAAATACTTCTGGGAAGATGCAGTGATAGTCCCTACTCTACCGATTATGAGTCTAGCTCTCTGGGACAAATCTCCCGTTTCAGATTCTTTTAGCCCTGGGCTTCTCTGTTTGAAAGCTTCCTAATTCTTCTTACATCACTGCCCAGCCCAGTGAAAAGCATTTTGAACATTTCTTCTCTGACAAGTGACTCAAAGAACAATCTGTTTCCAATTTATGGTTCTTCTATTTCACAGTTTCATGTTCATTCTGAAAACCACCAACTCTGACTATTTAGCCACCTTCTTAAAGAACTGACAATATCACTTCTCTCTGCATACCGAGAACCAGAACTCAGGCACACGGCCCAGTCATCACAAGGTTGGATGCGAACTGTTGTTTTTCTATGTGATCAAGTAAAAGAAAAAAGATGTGTGAGTCAATCTCTGAAACTCACTCTGTTTTTAAAAAAAGTGTTGCTTTAAAGCTATTTCCATTTTACTGTAAAAATACTTTTCCTCTCCTTGTACTATCATTCTCAATAGTCCAGCACACTTCTCAGACACTCTGAGGACTCTTCTTTTCTGCTTTCTTGTCCTTTACATAGTGAACCCATTCGGATCATTGGCTTCAACTTTATAGATTTCTTCAACTCCAGTGGGCCACTTCGAGAGTCAAATCCTAGACCTTGTCATCACCTGGAGTAACCTTTTTCACTGTCCTCCCATCCCACCCTACCCAACCCCAGGAGCCAAATAACATCATACATAATTCTTCGCTTACTACAAAACTTCCTTACTTATTCAGAGTTTAAAATCCACTTCTAACCCTTTTCATTAGTGTCCTACACTCTATCGTTCCAGCTTGCTAAGTCAATTCCTTTCTATTATAGTTATCTGTTCTCTTTGCACCAACATTAAAAAAATTCCTTTTATTGTTTCCCAAATTCAAGAGACTTCCCCTTTCACTACTTCGCTCATTATCCAGTCTAGATTTTTTGGTACATCATTTAAAAAAACACTCCTGCCAAACATTCCTTTCCTACCTATGTTTCATTTAATCTATTTTGAAAAACTTCAAAGTTGGATAAAGCCAACTGTCTCTTTCTTTCTGATTTCACCTTAGTAATTGAATACTGCCCGAGGAAAGCACATAAAAGAACAACTTAATGCTATAATTTATTCATGCTCTTCAAATTAAAATTAGCCCCAAACTTGCTTTTAAGCAGTCATTTTCCTGGTCAACAAATCTTGTCCACTTTCTACAACAATTATGTTAAACTCAGTTTCCCACAGAACTCTGGCCACACAGCTCTCTACCTAACTTTCAGGGACCAATGTGAAGAGAAAATGTGAGCCGAGAGATAAAGAATCCTCTGTCTTCTCACAAGTCCACTTTCTTCCTCCTCTAAAACCTCCCCTCACTTTTCCTATAATTGTAGAGACATCTCTCCTAATACATAATATGCTTCAGTCCCTAGTCGCCTCTGACTTCATAGGAAATTAATCTGTTCTTCTCCATGTATTTATGTGTCATGCTCAGTATTGTAATTTATCAACATCATTTAAATCCTCTTAAATCTGTCTCATCTGAAAATACAGTAAATAAATTAAAACTCATTTAGACAAACAGCTTCAATTCCCACATTTATACTCCTGACAGCTAATTCTCTTCTGAGGTTTCAATAAACACAGCTCTCAACTATTCTCTGCATATACAGTATTGTAAATAGCTTCGATTGAATGTATTCACAAGTGAAATTTTGGCCATTCAACAATCAAAAATCATTGTTTTTTGCCCCTTTTCAATGAATGGCACTACTGCTAATCTTTTGCCGTGTATCAGATGCCTGGAAGTCATCTTTATTCTTTCCCACTTCTGTGAACAAATCCTAAATGCCACATCTCATAAATACACCTTGAATACATCTGCCATTATTTCTACCACCACCATCAACCTGATCTAAAGAGCTTCCCATCTTTCTGGATTAACAAAACATTCCCACATTCATCATTTCATATTCCCATTTAGCCCTCTGAAACCAGACTTGCATTCTCATTTTCTAAATGCCAATTTGGTGACATGTCACATGCTTGCTTAAAATCCTTCAACTGATTTTCTTTGCTTTTTACTCTTATGGTGCCATTAAAATAATTAATATGGTTTTACAATACAGCTACAGATTCATTTCACACTATGACTACCTCACCAGCTTTCTGATCTCTGGATACATTGATACTCTTTTTAACCATCAAACAAAGCATATTCATCCACCACAAGGCTTAACATATGCTGCCCTATTTTTGAATAGCCTCTCATACCTCTTTTCTACCTACTTAATTCTTTCTTTTCACTAGTTCGCAAATAAAGTGGTATTTCATCCAGAGAGTCTTCTCCAATGTGTCAAATTGGATCCAATACTCCTTTTTTCATCCAAATATTACACATTGTTCATTTCCTTCATAAGATTTGTGATTTAATATTTCTGTATATGATTTAAATGTGTTTGTGCTGTTGTTTGATTGGAGTCTGTCTCATCCTTTTCTCAAAAGGACCATGCTTAACTCTCTGATAGATACTCCTAATACATAACATAATACAGTGGTATAGAGGTTGTTAAACACATATTTGTTAAATAAAATATATTAAATAATTTTTGGATGATCAAATAAAGAGAGAAACGTCGTGTTTAAGCTGTGCAGTAACTTTGCTGAGAGACTTATTACGGAGGAACTGATGAAAAAATGCACATTACACATTATTCAACCCTCTATAACAGTGATGGCAAACCTTTGAGGGACAAGTGCCCAAACTGCAATCCAAACCCACTTATTTATTGCAAAGTGTCAACACTCCAATTAAACCAGAAAACTGAAGTTTTAGCTTAGAAAAAACAACTCATGAACATTTTTTCATCTTAAAAGAAAAAACAAATGACATGCATGCCATAGATTCACCACCACTGCTCTATAATATTTCTATAGACTTATTTTGGCAGATTAGTAAATGTCAGATAGTTCAAGGTTATCATCCCTGAGCAATTATTAGAGAGAAAGTTTTGGGTGATACTATTTTGATACGGATCTTTCTATGTTAGAGGTCTCCTGTGGTTTATATGATTATCTCCCAGAGGTCCATGTGTAAAAGGCTTGGCCCACAGGTGACACTACTGGCAAAACCTTCAGGAGATGGGATTCATAGAGGGAGGTCCTTAGGTCACTGGGGATGTCCCTTGAAGGAGTTTGTGGAACTACTGCTCCTTCCTCTCTGTCTTTGCTTCTTCGCTCTGAGATCAGACAGTTATTCTTTCATGGACTGCCACCATGACATGCTGCCTGCCATGACACACCCCCTCACTAGAGGTCCAAAGAAATGAGACTACAAGATCATGAACTGCAACCTTCAGAACCATAAGCCACAATAAACCTTTTGTCTTTATAAGTTAACTATCTCAGGTATTTGGTTATAATAACAGAAAGATGACTAATACAGTAATAACTAGCATATTACACATAAGAGAAAGCATGGAAATAATCATGGAAACAAATTAAACTAGCAGATAAGCGTTTAGCAATACCCCAAGTGAAACTACTACTACACTGGAGGAACTCCAGATTGAAGGACTTTATGACTGTTCTAGAACATTCTGTCCCAGAATTCTCTCTTCCTAATGTATGATTGAGAAAGGTCATATAATTGAAAGATTGGGACTTTCTATCTCTTTACATAAAAGAACTACAGAAGAACAAATCTTTGGCAGAAAACTGAAAATCTGCTTTCATTCTTGGCTTTGTTTCACTGTGACATACTGTAATTTGCTTAATATCTCTGGAACTCAGTTTCATACCATTTTAAAATGCAACAGTTAATTTATAAAACCTATTTAAAGCTAAGCTTCTAAAAATCTTTATTCAGCATTTTTGTGGTTTTTTTCAGTAAGAATCATGATGAGCAATTCAGCATTTGTCTATAAACAGAGTTAATCCGGTATCCCAGGATGAAACATAAAAATCTAATAAGAAAATATGTGTATATATTATATATACTTTATATATAAATATACATAAAATATATGTACATAAATCAAATTTAAAAATCACACACTTCAATGGCTCCTTATTCTTAGCCTATTTAGTTTTCCCATTGCTTGATGTCCTAAATAGTTCTACTTTATTCAAGTTTTATTTTTTTGTGAAAAATTAATATGAAAATGATAACAACAATATGATAATAATTTTCTCATTGGTTTTATAATTATTTCCTATAATGTTTGGTATGCATGTGGGTGGCATGAAAATACAACTTGTCCTGATTTGTTTTCCCTTTGGTAAGTCTGGATATTTGCCCAGAACAATGAAGCACAAAAGGTTAAGAAATGTAGTAAAATAAAATATAGATGGAAGATAGGAATTGTTCATATGGCTTGGGAAGAGTTTATTTCTAAAAATAACTGCATATATTGAACAGAGAGCTTTCTTGAAGCGGTAGCTAATAGAGCTAGATTATTAAAAAGAAATATTTTTGGTGTGTCATAAAATTTGGCAGAATAAAGCAGTACTTGCTTAAACTAATAAAGATATATTAGGATAAGTGAAAATAGGAAGATTTGTGAAAGAGAGCAACTGCTGTTTAATGACCAAACATGAAAGGAAGCAGAGAATAGAAATTCTCCTATAGTAGAAGCCCATTTTTAAAATACTTTCTGTCCAGTAGTGTTAACTAAGAGGGTTTTCCAATAGTTACATTCTGCTAGATAAGTCTAACTCAAGAGAAAAGCAAGATAGTTTCAGGGATACCATCACGGGCTTCTCATACTCAGCATTTCTTTTAAGTGTACATCTTGTAAGTCATTCCCCAGGTCTTGACCAAATTCTCCCACTTTGGGGCCAGCTCCTAACAAAGGTGGGGAAGGACAAGCATATACGAGCTATGAACTCTAAGTACTCTGCAAAAACCAGAAGGAATTATGTCCAAATTTAAAAGAAAACCCTCTTCCTTGTGGCTGGTGTATCAGTTCAAGAATTTACTCATAAAAGTAGTAAGTTTAAAGAGAAGGAAACACACAGACAGCATTTGTATATTAAAGCAAAAGCCCTTTTAGAGACATTTAATAGGCTTGCATGAAATTTATGTCACAAAAAATGATGCTCGACTTTCTCAATATCCATTCAAGCTTCCCCTCATTGCTTCTAGATTAATAACTAGAATCAGGTCTCAGAGCAACATAAACAGAACTAAAGTTTTGCTTTGCTAGCAAATTTCTCATTTGTCCACAGAATTATAGGATTTGGATACTATGTGCCAATAACAACAAGTATGACATTTATGAAAGTTGCTCTTAATGATGTTTGAGTACTAGATGTGGAATAGAAGCCTAGCTAGAGTGGT
Organism: Hystrix cristata; assembly: GCA_004026905.1. Classification (NCBI taxonomy): domain Eukaryota; kingdom Metazoa; phylum Chordata; class Mammalia; order Rodentia; family Hystricidae; genus Hystrix; species Hystrix cristata. The sequence goes on along the minus strand of PVJO010003116.1, from coordinate 13,090 downwards.
ACTGCTATGGGAGAGCTCTCCAAGACTATGACTTCATATCTTGGCAGGGATCCATGGAGATATTTTGAACACTAAAAAGGGTGCACCTGCAATTTGAATAGGATAGTGCCCCATAATAAATGAGATTTAGGTGCAGAAATGAATTGGTATGGAATTTAACAAGGGATCAGAGAAGTGAACATTAGAATAGGTTTATTATGCTAGTCCGTCAACAAGTACAATGTTACAGTTTGAAAGGAGGAATAAGTTTTGACCTTCTATGGGACAGCAAGGTGAATATAATTAACAGTAATGCACAACACATCTCAAAACATTTAGACAAAGGGGATTTTTGAATACATTCACCACAAAGAAATGAAAAAAACTTTAAGGCAAGGGATAAATACCCTGAGTCAATCACGATCCAATATACAGATGAATCAAACCATCACACTATACCTCATAAATATGTACAAACATCACATGTCAATCAAAAATAAAATAAAGTAGATTTATTATGTGAAACAAAAGACCTACCAGCCAATTATGCTTCCTAGGATGGTTTGGTGATCAATCTATTTATGGAAGCAATAAGAATATACTAGTAAGGGAGGATAATAATGGCCTCATTGAAAAGTACATTTGTGTTTGTCCTTCGTAGACCGTGATTAATAATAGAAAATCCTGCTCTGGATCTTCATTCACTAGTATCAGTGAAAATGGAAGTTTAGCCAAAGCAAGGTACTAGCATTGAACCTTCTGAGACAAACTAGTTGTGATTATTGTGATAGGCAGTGAAGGTAGAAACAAGAAGACTTTGAAACTCAGAAAATTATTGCAACAGCTGGTAAACTATGGTGATCCTAGAGATTAAACAGACAAAAAACAAACTGTTGGACTCATATCAAGGGGATGAGTTTGATGAGAGTCATAGCAAAGAAAAAAATCATGATTTTTTACCCAGTTTCCAGATCTGTGGAATTTTGAAACCCAGCACTCATCTAGTAAAAGAAAGCTAGCTTTCTTTGAGAAAGGACTCTTAGAGTGGTACTACTGGGTACATATTAAATATTCTACCACATCTTGCCCAAAGGGGCATATGGCCATTCTTCAGTATCACTGTGCATTTTGGGTAAAGGGAAAGTTTTTGTCATTTTAAATTTTTCAGAAACACGGGTTGATCTGGCAAATGCCAAGCAGATCTGCAAGGCTAGATTCACTCCCTAATAGAAAAGGTCTGTACATCCCATGTGACATGTAAAATCATACCTTAGATCTATCGCAAGTGGGCTTGGCACAATTGGCCCACAGGAACCCCCTTGTTTTTTGTACCTAGCTCCTAGGTACATAAATCAATAGGAAGAGCCAAGTGAAAAACCTCTAAAACTGTCCTACTGGTCAAAAGAGTAGGTCAGAAGCAACATGCACCCCACGTGGAATTGCAGAGTTGGTAGTCTGAGAATTCCTAACATATCTCCATCTCACTTGCTGTAATGACTTCTCCAAGAAATAAATGAATCATGGCAAACTCAGGTTGCCATCATTTAGAAATAACTGAATGATAGCCTCAGTCACATCTACTTTGCTGGGCGAGCTACAGTACTTTTAGTAGAGCAGATCAGCATAGGCTCTGGCACTAAGTATGGGGCCATGGATCTGAAAAAGGTGTTATTTTTGATCCCCAACAGAAAAGAGAATCAAAAGCAGCTTTCATTCATTTGGAAATACCAGCATTTTACATTTATTCACCTGTGATGGTGCTAGCTTTTCAGCTCTCTCTTATAGTAATAGCCAAAGGAATTCAGATTTCCTTGGTAGTCTGAAGAACATCATGATGAGTCCTGTATGTTAATAAGATGAAGACTGTAAAAACTAAACCAAATTTCTTTGCAAGAAACAATTTATTTTTTCAGCTCCTGGTACTGCTGCCAAAAATAGAGCTGGAGTCATTCTGTCGCCCTACTCTGGGGCTGTGGTAAAAGGAAATCTTCCCAATAGGCAGAGTATTAAGAAGTGTGGTCAATTCTCTCATGGAAAGCAGGAATCAGCACACAATGGCCCATGGACCAAAAGAGCTGAGTGATCAATCTTGTAAAAAAAATTTATTGGAATATAGCCACATTCATTTGTTTCCATGATGTCTATATCTGCTTTTAACAGAACTGAATTGTTGCAATGAAAACTGTTTACCCTCCATGTAAAATCTAGCCTGATCCCTGACACAAAGAAAGAAGTGATCCAAGTTACGGGTATACATGCACTGCTGGGTAGTGGTAAATGGTCCAGATGGTAGAGAGGGGTCTGGAAAAAGCAAGATAGGAAGATGAGAGATAAGCAGATTTCAGGAAGAAGTACATAGACAAGATTTTGGAAGTAAACACAGATTGTGTGAGTCTGGATAACCATGTTTCAAAGCCCATCAGAAAGCTTCTACCTCAGATGAAGTGCTAAATAAGTGATGGACAAAATGGCTCACCCTGAGGTGGTTAGCTAGGTCCTTCTCCTGAACATCATAATGCTTATCCAATGGCACATAAACAAAGCAGACCTAGAGACAATGGCAAACATGGAGAGAATTGTGTTGCTCATTTGTATGAACTTCTGCCCAATGATACTGACCCAGGAATTTCCACTGTTGGGATGGAGGTAGCAAAAGCATACACTGCTCTTTTGTAAGACAGGAGCCCCTGAGAAGACAACCAGCCACTTACCAAAGTTATTTAGTTTGAGCTCCATCAATCCTGGAGTTTCAGCAATTCATTCCTATGGGAATTGCTATTTATTTTAAATACGAGCCTCCCCTCCGCACCTATGCTTCCTCAACTAGCATGATCATTCAGTGTCTCACAGAGTATTTGAGTTACTGACATAAAAGTACCACTAACACTGTCTCAGATTAAAGGTTTAATTTTATGATTAAGAATATTCCATAATGGACTTAGGGACTGTAGCACCATCCAATCAGTGTTATCTTGATTGAATTTTGGAATGTCCTCTTAAAGACTCAGCCAAGGGACCTCCTTGAAGCTAACACTCTGAATGATTGGCAATGTAACATATTCTTTAGACCAATGACCTGTAGACAACCCACAAGAATCTATCTTTTAAGAGAAAAGAGTAGTATTAGCTTCTTTTATTGTCATTCCAAATGATTAACTTGGGACTCTTGCATCTCTTTTAAGTTAAATATTCTCCCCCCAAAATATGTTGAAGTCTCAGCCCCCAGTGCCTGTGAGTGGTTTCTTATTTAGAAATAGTTTTTTTTAATAATTACTTTAAGATGAAGTCATTGGAATAGCACTTGCTAAGGGAAAGACAACAGTTTCTCCCCTAGAGCCTTCAAGAGAACACATGTCCCTGCCAAAAACTTGTTTTTAGATTTCTAGCTTCTGTTACACTGGAAGAGAATAATTTACAGTGTTTCAAACTACCCAGATCGCGAGCTTTGTTATGGCAGTCCTGAAAGTTCAATGCACCCCCAAAAGTGGTCTTTGCTGGATTAAGAGTCATTTATCCAAGTTGCAGATTGTTTGGGGGATAAATTAATAGTCAAAAAACTCATACCGCTTTCTGATTGTTTTAGTATTCTTATGTCAACAGAAGAAAAAATGTGCATGCTATTGTATGATATATCTTACAAGATACTGTACTTCCAAAAAATAGTTAAACTCTATCTTCACAAATAGTTCAAGTAATTGTCACATAACAATGACATGAAGGATTATGACTGTAATTTAGCCTATCCTCTGGACATTTCTTAGTGTTTCCATGTCCAGTGATAACTTCAAATACGAATGTAGCAACTATAGCCTGATAACATTATAAGCAGGAGCTCAAACACTCAAATGTGAAGGTGCAAGTGATCCCCAAAGCAAAGCATACTAGTGGAACAGTGGCCACAGGTGAGGCAAATGTGCAATAGGTGGTGACAGGGACAGTGAATGAATATAAACTATGGCCCTGAGACTAGGTGCAGCAGGAAGGAGTTTCACCTCTATGATAGCCATTCATTCTTAAGAACTTTTCAACATATTTTTCTGGTTACCACACTGAAGCTTCAGTGAAAAGGTGGACCAAATATGGAGTACAAGAAGGTAGCTGTGATATAAGTTCCCACACCAGCCACTGCTGTTGACTTGCTCCATCCTCTTATTCCACCACAGAGTCTATTTGCATCTCTGATAAGAAGTGTCTAGAATGAAGACAGTGCCCAACCTCAAGTGCATGCCTGCCTCTCTGGAACTTTTGCTAGAGAATTTTAATGGGAGTTATCACTAGGAGTTTGTTCAGATGTATGAAGGTGCAAACTCAAGCGGAGGAAGAGTTCAAATTCCTGGGGAACAGAAAAAAATGCAGAAGTACCCGGACCTCTCATCCTCTGTTGGGGAATTTCCGAAATCCTTTCATGGTGTTTCTGCAAAAATCTCCAGTGTGACTGTACCCCAGCTGTCCGTAGTGTGACCAAGAGGTTAGTATCTCCTAACTTACTTTGAAAATCTCTCACTTGCCTTCCCAAAGATCACGCTCAAGTTTTTTGCCAGATCATCTGCTTTGTGGCAAATTTTAATCACTACAATTATATTTTTAAATTATCCCAAGGGAAATGTAATTATTCACATTTCTTGGTTTGAAAAATACAATTCAAAGTGATTAACTAACCTGAGCAATATCAAACTGAGGCTGGGCAGAGACAATCCAAACTCCTATCAAATTTCAGTTCTTCACATAATATCTTCATAATTTTTGCCTTGTTCATATATTATTGAGATTACAATTCAAATAAATACATGCATTAAAGGAAAAATCACTATTATAGTAAACAGAAAGCCATCAGCACTTGCTCTAGATGGTAATCATAAAAATCATACACTAAGCAAATTAATGTCGAACACACCTAGATTTTAATATCTTCCATACACTGTAATGATAGAAGAAAATTCTAGAAAGGCTTTTTTTCTTCTTGTGATATTTTGTGTGGCCTTTTCTTCTTCATCTTCTGTTTTGCTTGAGTTCTTCAGAACTCAGCACGACATTCATTTCTCTTCTCCAGCTCTACTGTGGAACATTCCATGATACCAACCTTCGCACAGTTCTGAAAACTGCATTGCAGTATAAAGTCACAGTGTGTGAAAAGCTCCCCATTGAATTTTTTTTTTGTAGAACACTTATTCATTTTTAGTGTTTAACTTTCTACAGTACACTTATTTCTAGACACAATATATATTTTAGCCAATATGCCTGGGGAAAATTTACACCTAAAGTCCCATTTCTATACATATTGTTAAAATGCATAGTAAAAAGCAATGAACAGTAACAATTATGAGTTACATTCCAGATAATATTGATTAAAAGTCAGAGTCATTGGCAGATCATTGGGGAAATACTCTGACCATCAAGAAAGATATGTGTGTTAGTGTGCTGTGCTAAGTGTGAGGGGCAGTCTGTCATCCTCAGGGTAAGCCATTTTCCAACATCATGAGACTGTCCATACCACATCTCATGTTTAGCACTTGTTTTTACTTAATGCTACTCAATGATTCTCACAAAAGTGAAAGTATATTGTGGAGAAAGTATCAGTGAAGGAGAAAGGCGATTACCATAGAAGAAAAAAATGTTAGTGCATAAAAAGCAACTTTTAACATTATCAGTTCATTAGAAGTTATAAAGTGGTGTTCCAAGCATTTTATATCCTAACAATATATTTTGGGGTTTATATATAGGTAGTATTTTGTTGCTACATCGTAGGTAAGTAGTTTTGGATTTTGGGTTGATGGGTACTTCATCATAATTTTTCCCATTCAAACTAAGGGCAAATTGACTCCCAGTAGCTGTTTGCATGCAGAATGTCTGATATATGGAGCTAGATTTTTGATGGCAGGAATCAGGTATCTTCCTATTTATCTACCTGTATATTCATCTATCAGCTATCTATCTTATTTTTACAAAAATAACCAGATATGTCTAATAACACAGAACATATAGGATAAGATTTTAAAATCAACAATACAAAAACAAAACTCTCGGAAATAATAAGAAAATGAATATATCAAACACAAAGGTCAGTATAGTATCATCAGTTACATCCAAATTTCCCAATAGAAAAATTAATTGCAAAACAAGGAGTGATTTTTTTGCCAATTTCAGAGGCAGAAAAACAAAATCCCCAAGTAAATTTTATTTTTTTAATTTATTTAGTTAGGTAGTATTATTGTGATGCTGGGAATCAAATTCAAGTCACTGCATGTGCTAGAAAAGTAATCTATCGCTGAGTTCTACCCCAGTCCTCAAAACTAAATTTTGGGTGTTATAGTTCCTATGAACATTTATATAGAAATTTATTTACAAAAACATGTAGACATTACATATATAGCTTTTGTTATGAAATCACCAGAACAACCAAGAGTGTACTATTGAAGCCCAGTTCCAAAACATCAGTTTAGTAAGTGTTAAAACAAGGTGGAATTATTTGCAAAAAGATAGAAAACAATGTAGGAGATAATGTACAATCTATTCCTTTACCTTTTTTTTGGCTCTCCTTTTCTTCCTTCCTTCCTTCCTTCCTGCCCTCCTGTTTCTCTGTCTCTAACGCATATCTCCTTTTCCAATTAGTATTACTTGTCATAAATAAAGTGTTGATAAAAGATGGTCATCAGTTAATAAATACATAACTACTCTGGTGAAAGCAAACACAAAAATACTGCTATCCCATGTTAGTGACTGGGACAAAGTTATACATTGAGGAAGTTCAAAATTACTCGCACTTAACACAATCATGTTTTTCCTACACATTTTTCCAAGGAGGAAATGCTGTCTTATACTTGTTGAATGACCTTGCATATTCTTGCCATTTAATTAGCAATGAACAATTCCTCCTTGACTAAGCACAAAGGAACGACTCTACCGTGGATGGAGGAATGACTGAGCTAACATTCGGTTGTTGTGTTTCAAGAACAAACTGAACTCCTCTTGAACACTCAGCTACACTGGTAGTTAAGATTGACAAGAGAGAGACAGGGAGAGAGAGAGACAGAGAAGGAACAAAGCACAGTGAAAGAGATGGTTCAAAGACTTGTTTATCTACTTGAACACCACTGCACAGAGAACATCGTACACATTTCACAGTTGAAGTATTTATAAGCGTCCCTTTGCCTTTGAGTGTGGAGACAATTATACATGCTTCACACACTTCTTATTTGCATCAAATTTTTGTTATGATCTAAATAATTCTCTCTAAGTTGTTATTTGGGAGAATTATATAAATTATATGCGCATATGCATGCATGCTCACAGCCACACATACAAACAAATAAGTGCCTGGCCTATTCACTAGGTACTGAATGAATGAGTAGTTTTTGCTCAAACCTGTATAACCATTTTCCTGAAGAAACAACAAACACCTTCCCAAGGCTGAATTTTATAAGGTCCAAAACAAAATAGAAAAAACAATTTATTGGAAATACATTCTAGCATTATCCCGGCAAAGTGCATCATGGCTGTATTTTGCTCTCCTGACAGTAAAGGCTATGTGGTGCAATGAAGTGAATGTTTGAGTTCCACTAAGATTCATGTTGAAAGCCTAGCCTCTGAGGTAGTGATATCAGGGCTGGGATATTTAAGAGGACTTTAGGTCATGTGACTGGAGTCCTAAAGAATGGATCAGTAACTTTATACAAAGACATGTGGAGTGTTCTCCTCCATGTGAGGAAACAATGGAAGGTAGCCATCCATGATGCAGAAAACAGACCCACACTAGACACCAAATCTGCAGGCACCTTGACCTCAGACCTCCATACTCCCCAAATCTCTTAAATGAATACTGGTTGCTCCATCCATTTATTCCATTGTGTTCTATCATAGCAGCCCAGACTAATGAAGCTGTATACTTTGAATGCCCTTTCTAGATAAAGTAAATAAATTTAAAATTATCTATAAAGAAATGAGATAAATAAACTTAAAACCACCCATAACCTCAAATTATACTACAAAGCTATGGTGATTAAAAAAAAAAAAAACAGCATGGTATTGGCCAAAAACCAGACTTGTAGATCAATGGATCAGAACAGAAGATATAGAAACAACTTCAGGCACACTCATTTACACAATTTTTGACAAAGGGGCCAAATCTCTTTGCTGGAGGAAAGATAATCTATTTAACAGATGGTCCTGGAAAAAGTGGCTATCCACATGCCAAAGGTTGAATTTAGACCACTCACCATACACTAAACTAAACTAAAATCAAAATGGGTCAAAGATCTCAATATAAGAACAGAAACAATCACTTGGAAGACAAAATAGGAAAAAATCTTGAAGCCACAGGTGTTGGATAAGACTTTCTGAATAAAACCCTGGTTGTACAAGAAATAATACCAAGAAGGAACAAATGGGATCTCATTAAATTAAAAACATTTTGCACATCAAAGTAAACCACCAACAAAGTGAAGAGACAACACACAGAATGGGGAAAAAAAAATTTCCCCTTCAGATAAAGGACTAACATCTGGAATACATAAAGAAAGAGAAACAATTTAAACCACCCACCTTTGCAGACCCAATCAAAAAATGGGCAACTGAAAAGAATAGACATTTTTTAGATGAAGAAATACAACTGGCCAATAAATACATTTTTAAAAATGTTCAACATCACTGGCCATTCAAGAAATGCAAATTAAATCAACATTAAGATTCCATCTCACCCCAGAATTATGGCTAGCATCGAGAAATCAACCAATAACAGATGCTGGTAAGGCTTCATTATTGATGGGAGCATAAACTGATACAACCACTATGGAAATCAGTCTGGAGATCCCCCCCAAAAAACTAAAAATAGAATTACATTTGACCCAGCTATTCCTCTTTTGGATATCTTCCCAAAAGAGTTAAAAACATCATACTATAGTGATGCATATGTACCTACATTTACAGCAGCACAACTCACAATAGCTGAATCTTGGAATCAGCCTATATGCTCATCAACAGATGAAGAAAATATGGTATCTATATACAGTGGGGTACTACTCTGTCATGAAAAATGGTAAACATGAGGCATTTCTAGGAAAACAAATGCATCTTGAGACCATAGTGTTAAGTGGAGTAAATGAGACACACAAGCTTGTACATTATATAGTTTTCTTTGTATGAAAAATGTGATAGGAAAGAGGAGAGAAAGAAAAGAAAAAGAAAGAAAGAAAGAAAGAAAAGGAAGGAAGGAAGGAAGGAAGGAAGGAAAAAAGAAAAACAAGAAAAAAAGAAAGAAAGAGTAATTTTATCCTAAGTATGTTTCTATGGTTTCTGGTTTCGCTCAAATGTGGTGTGAGAGCTCATTTTGCAGGCTTCACATTTCTTTGGATATGCTGGGTTCTTTGTTATAATACTATAATAATGGTCTATTTTGAAGAATAATAAAGCAGATAAATTCCCAGAGTGGGAAAATCTATGGGGATGGTGAGTCCCTCAGTGGTCGCCTAGATTTGGGGCAGAGGGACTGGGGGCTGCTGTCTGGTGGGTAGCGTATTTTGATTTGGCATAATAAGAAGGACCTAAATCGGACTATGGTTATAGTTGTACAACTCTATTAATGTGTTGGAATCTACTGAATCTTGCGTTTTAGGTTTGTGGATTGTGTGGTATGCAAGTTTTTAGTTCAATAAAGCTGAATAAAAATAAAGAAGTAACTCACTATAGTTGCAGAAATTGAATATGCCTTAAATATTGCGCACGTAGAATCTGGATTGTGTCTGTTGAATTAGCTATGGTTAGAGACGGACATCCACAGAAACAGGGCTAAAGTGAGGAATCTATTCTGAGGCTACAACAAAAACCCAAAGATGAGAGAATGAGCCGATTTCACGTTCTTATGCAGCAGCTCATCTTCAGATACCAGGAAACAACCTGCCGACACTGTGCACATTCACACGTGTTACACACACATTCACATCCATCTCCAAATATTTGAAATTGGGATGGGACAGGCTGTAAAAAACAGGTGATCAGAATATGGTACCTGGAAAAAGCAGGTGCAGGATATGTGCTAGAACACAAAAAAAAATGATGCCATTTACTTCATTGGATTGTTTGTGTCTCATGCAATCAGTTTGAGCAGCTCATTTAACCAGAATAAAAGAAAATAAATGAGTCTTTCAATGTATTTAGCATAAAGCCCTCTAATTATGTTTTTCCTACTTTGACCCTTTCTCCAGGAGTATAAAGGCACTGAAAAAGAATGGAAAATGAAAGCAAAGTCACTTTTTTTCCAACAAAATGCCTGTTAGAGGTGTCCCCTTGTACAGTCTCCACTACACGGGCTAGTTCTACTTTACTTCTCTCTATGCCATGTGACCTCTCTTCTCCCACAAAGCAGTGAGCTATATATAAATATCAATCTGGATTTCAGCCAGAAGAATGATAAATTGCTGCCCACCTTGTCCACTGCGCTCTTCTTTTTCTATTTCCTCTAACCTGAGCTCTTAACCTAACACCAAAATGAGAAGAAGAGACAGAGGTCACTGGCGAATTCTGAATTTCATAAATCTTGTAACCCAGGCTAGGCTACTCTTGCTGCTTCTGATTATTCAAGCCCAGGAACTCAATGAATCAAACATTGCTTGCTCTCAGCAGATCCCTGAGGGCTACCCAATGGGAAGCCCTTTGCTCTCCAAAGCAGCCAGCACAAAGAATACTACACGAGGTGAAGGCTCTTTGTGAGGAACTTGGTCACCTTTCCCCACAAAGCAGGGCTTTCAAAGACAGAGTGCAGAGAGGAGGTTATCAAGGGTTCCTAGATTTGTTCAAAGAAACAAAACGACATGTTTGTTTGATTTTTTTTTTAAGGAGGTTGCAAAAGATTTGCATTTGCTGAGTAGAAAAATATTTCACAAACAAAGAAAAAGAGTTCTGTATTCGTCAGTGTGCCGGTCATAAAAATGTTACTGTGCGGCTCTCATGGGCCTACCCCTGGAGTAAACTGGTCTGGAAGAATCTTGATACATGGGAAGATGGGATCATTGAGTTTATGTCAATAGATCACGCTGGCAAACCTCTCAGCAGAAAGGGTAGTATCAGCTCTCCAAGGCTGGCCCTTCCTTTGCTTACCACACTACCCATGTTGTCAACCAGATACTCAGAGTTTCTCTGTGTGTTTGTTTGGCCAAGTTCTTCAGTGGAAATACAGCTTTCACTTTCATTTTATGAAACAAAATTAACAATCAAGAAGGATAGTACTAGGATAGTTTTTTTTTCCTTGCATCTTCCTGCAATCTTGCAGCAACTACCTTTTCTTCTTAATTCGCAAGAATGAAACAAGCAAATCTTATTTCACAAGAAGGAAACAAATAAGACCAAATTAACCAAGAGCATAGTCTCCGATCACGATAAACAGCCTTTCTCTGAACACCCAGCATGCAAATACTATAAAAAGATTCTATGAATAGGATGGCTTTCTCATCTGGACAAGCATCTTCTACCTTCCTGCCACACTCTGGGACTAATTAAATTGTTAATGAGCACAGAACACCTCTGTACCATAACGGCAAGGTTTAGTCAATTATTCTTGTGAAACATTTAGGAGGGAGGTGTTAGAGATCAGCTCTCATAGGCTAGAAATGTAATAACTAATCTCAAACAAGGAGATGCATGCCACATAGAGTCTTTGAGGTCACCAGACCCAGAGTCCCAGGAGACAATGATTTTGGGCAACGGGCCCCCTACTTGCCATTTTCTTCTCCAAACCCGTATTTTTCAGTCTCATTCTGTGCCTAGGGGGTAGCCTGCATGATTTCTTCAGCGGGTTCTTCCTATCTTTGCTTTTTAATAGGTGTGTCCATCAAAAACCATTAGCAAGATATCAGAGGAGAGGACAGTGAAATTGTGGCATTTATTTCTGCATCTTACTTCCTTTGGGTGTCATTAATCCCTGTTAGACATCTGGGCAACTCGCCCTCGTGCTCTCGCTCTCTTTCTCTCTCTCTCTTTCTCTCTCTCTCTCTGCCCTTTGCAGTTTTTTATCCTTTCTTCAGGCCTAGGACAAGTAACAAACATAATTTACCTCCCTATTCATGCCTTTAAAATACCCCTTGTATGAAATTCTTCTCAATTTAAACTTGTGTGTATCATCAGCTTTTTGTTGGCATTGTAACACAAGCCATTTACTTTACTTTTCTAAATTTATTTTCTTCTTCATCTAAAAATTGGAAATTGTAATATTTATCTTGTGCAATTCTTGCAAGAAGCAAAATTTATAGTCCATAAATAAAAACTGGAGAACTAATTATGCATCAGGCAGTTAACTGGGCTCTAGAATTACAGCAAATAAATAAAGACAAGTTACATCGGTTCTACATTGACATGCAGCAAACCACACCTGCAACTGTACAGCATGAGAGAAGAATCATTGTATTTACTCAAGCATCAAAGGGACATCAGTTTGGGCTTGATACATTTTGATAGTTTTTTTGGCCATTTCTGCTAGGAGTTATTATGTGGTTATCAACCAGCTAGGGACTGAACCCTAGCTGTCTCACTCCCCTGTGGGTCACTGCTCTTCAAGGAAGCCAGCCCGGGCTTCTGGGCTTCTGGTCTTAGTTCTGAGAAAGTGAGGGCAGCAGAGAGGAGACAGCTTGAGCCCTAGACTGAGAACTCTCACTGCTACATGCGTGTATCCCATTAGGCAACCCAGGCCAGAAGGGCACCTAGATTCAAGCAGCTAAAAAAACAGAACTTCATCTTTTCTCAATAGAACCAAACAACCGTCTTGCAAAAGGCTGTGTGTCCTGGGTTGGGAGGAATTCAGTCATGTTTTGCGGTTTAGTGCACAAGGGTCTTGATTTCACAGAACATACAGTCTAGTGTGCAAAATTTCTCTGAGCACAGTTTTCTTGATTTTTTCCATTCATTCAACTAAAAGGTATTGAAAAAAGGCATTGGTCATTCGAGAGATGCAGATCAAAACAACACTAAGATATCATCTCACTCCAGAAAGAATAGCTATTATCAAGAAATCAACCAATAACAAGTGCTGGCGGGGCTGCGGGGAAAAAGGAACCCTCCTGCACTGTTGGTGGGAATGCAGACTGGTCCAACCACTGTGGAAATCAGTGTGGAGATTCCTCAGAAAACT